>RPOG01005133.1:0-13343 GCA_008086565.1 Thalassoma bifasciatum | reverse complement strand
GAGGTAAGAGGAGGTGGGGGGAGGTGGTGGGGGGAGTGGTTGGCAGGTTTGCATGTGTCTCTGAGGTAAAAGGCTCTGAAGGGTAGAGCAGCGTTTGGAGCAGGTTTAATATCAGATTAAGCTCCTGACAGATGAGCAGAAAGTGTGTGTGTGTGTGTGTGTGAGTGTGTGTGTGTGTGAGTGTGTGTGTGTGTGAGTGTGTGTGTGTGTGTGTGTGTGTGAGCATGTGTGTGAGCGTGTGCATGAGTGTGAAACGACGGCGCCCTTAAGAGAGATGGAGGGAGAATGAGTTTTTGAAAGATCGCCAAGAGATAAAGTGACATTTACGGATCAGATCTTCACACGTCTGAACATCCGGCGCTCGTCCTTTCCCTGGGACTGATCCGCCCCCCGGCCGGGCCCCTGAGGCCCCTGAGTGCAGAGAAACCACATGCAGATGGGGATAATGTTCCCTCTCCTCCAGAGTAAAAGCTTCCACAAAGTGACATCTCTCCTGACTCACAGAAAAGTGTCATTTTGTCTCCATGAAGAGCCATTTCTAAAAACTTTTCTGCTGTAATTTCTCAGATTTCAGACCCCCCCCCCCTCCAGCACTTTGTGTAAAAGCACCTTATACTGTACTCTCCTCCCATTACCCAGCATGCCCCTCTCCACCTGCAGGCTCCAGCAGCTTCTCCTTTACGCAGACAGAGCAAATCGTTCCATATAGGAGTTTTATGTTGGATCCTTTCAGAGAGTGTGAAATGTTCTGGGAGAAGAATGGAGACTCTGGACCCTTCACCACTTCATCTTCTCTTTGGCACAAAGACACGTCACAGCTACAGGCGGAAAACGCCTTTTTCCTCTGACACAGACGTGACCACGACTCTCACACAGACTCTGAACAACGACCTGAAAAACTCCAGGTTTTTACTGTTCAACGTTCTTCACAAACAACCAATTCATCTCAAATGAAGACGTAAACAATCCTCAACCACTACGGAGAATTATTATTATTATTCTTAAGATTTTATTAATGTCAGTGCCTTTACTGATCTGAGTCTTTATCAATTCCTCCTGTGAGTTTTCTGGTTTTCTGCATCAATAACATTTTATTGAGTGTTTAAGGAATTAAAAATGAAACTGGTAAATGGATTGAATAAAAATAATTAAAACTCTCTCATCATGTTGCATGGATGTTTTGTTGTGTTTTGTTGACTGATGATGTTCCACCTAACAAAGCTTTGGGTTGTTTGGAACCTTGGGCTTGCCGTAGTTGTGCTGAAGCCACTTCCTGTTTTAGTATTTTCACATTTAGAGGTTTTAGTTTTGTTCACAAAGAGTAACTGTGACATGTTTCTGTGATGAAAGTTGAAATTCTGTTTTTAAACCAAAGTTATATCCATGTATGCTAACCACTAGCATATCAATGTAATTCCCCATAGACGTTAGCATGAAGCTAACTCTGTTTTCTCTCTGGTCTGTGCTTCATTAACAGACGTGAAACACGTTGAATGTGTTGAATCTGTTATTAGAGAGTAATGAACATTTCTGTGTGTGTTCTATGTGTGAAAACCTGGAATCAGAGTTTTCTTGGGAAACGTAAAGTCCGTCTGCTCCGGAGAAACGTAAAGAATTAATGAGGGAATCGTTAAGAATAAAGGATAATGATGAGCATGGATTCAGTTCAACATTCACGTCTCTATTCTTCTTCTCTCTCCGGGACAGAAACAGGTCTGACTCTGGGTTTTTCTGCTCCAGCAAACATCTCTCTGAAACAGTCTCACTTATTTTTGGTTTGTGGCTCCGAGGTTTAAAATATAAAGTTCAACAACTCAGTGATGGTTTGGCTCCTGTGAGTTACAGCAGCATAAATAAGAAACAGCTCCATGAATAAAAGATTATCTCTGTTCAACATTCAGCCTCTTTATCCAACAATCATTAACAACACTGAGCAGCAGACAGAGAATCACTGAAACAAACATACGTGTTCACAGCGTGAACCAAAGACACAACAACAGAAAACACATTTACTCTCAGCAAATGAGTCAAACTCCTGAAGCTAAAGGCTCAACCTGAAGAAATGCGTAAAATATTGTTAAAAGCAGTGAATCAAAGCTGGAAGCAGTTTGAGGAGTATTTGCTGTGAAGAAAGTGGAATAAATGTCGTTTTCCTGTGTGGTTTCCATGGTGATGACAATCTACAGCAGAATTTAAGCTGAAACAAGAATCTGAATCTGTTTCTGCACAAAAACTGTGATAACTTTCAGAAAAAAGATTAAACTGTGAGAATCTCCAGACTCTGATGAACACGACGATGAGTTTTTACGTCTCTAATGTCAAAACTGTGACCAGAGCAGGGAGTTAAAGAGGTTTTGATGTTTTTCAGCAGAGATTTCAGAGAAAACCTGGGAGTGAATGAGAAACAGGTTTAGTCTGACAGTCGGCTTCATACTGACCAAAGGAAACAATCTTATTATTATATTTTACTTTTATTATATTTTAACAATCTTAGAAATCCTCTTAGTTAGAAACAGGAGAAACCGGGAACATTCTGATTTTTTATTTCTGTCTGTGGGATGAAGTTTGTGGATTTAAAGTTAAACTCACATGAATTAATGTCAGTCTCATGTTAGTTTCATGTTTATCCATAAACAGAAGTTTCTTCAGCTCATGTTGCTGTAATGATTGATCAGACTCTGGTTAATTTTTCCTCCTGTTCCTCGTCTCGTTGGTTTCCCTCTCGGTGGTTATCAGGTACAGGTGAGGTGGATCTGTTTTTATCTCTGTGGGTGTTTGGCTCCAAACCAAACCTCAGATTTCACATGGAGCCTCTGAATGAATTAATCTGCTCCGTGGAGACGGGAGAACATCCCTGGGGGGCGGAGATGTTTGTACCCAACGTTTTTGGCTCCAGCTGAATGGTTATAAAGATGCTTCACCGAGAACAAGTGTCAACTTTAAACTCTGCTTTGATTTGCCAAAGTTTGAGCTGCTCAGAGAATAAAAGTGACACAGAGAGAAAGACAGAAGTGATTCTGCTGCCAAAGCCAAACTTCAGATAACAGCATCATTCATCAGGCCTGAAATCACTGTTTCCTCCTAAGTGAGCGTCTGGCTCTGGGCTTTACAGGCCGGGAGACTAAAAATAGCCCTGCAGCAGGGCCTCGTAAAGGGGGGGGGGAGAAAACACACACGGCCAAGTGGTGATTTCATTTCCCTACCTGTCATCGCACGGCTAAATAACCCCGGTCAGGGTATTACAAGCTGCAGGCCTCACGGCTGCAAACAGCAATCCAACACAGGTGGGAAATGAGGAGCGGGATGAAAAGGAGGGAGGAGGGAGGAGGGGGGAGGAGGGGGGAGATAAGAGAGGGTGAGGGAGTAAAGAAAACAGCAGAGGGGGGAGGAAACAAGAGAGAGATACAGAGAGGGGAGAGGAGGAGCTTTAATGAGAAAAAGAAGGATGGAAATGGGACAAAGAACAAGAACAGGATGCAGGAGTCACACAATAAAACACACACACACACACACACACACACACACACACACACACACACACACACTCAGGTGACAGCTGACTCAAGGTTACTCTCTGTCTTTCTCTCCTTCTCTCTGTTTTAACCTCCTACATCTTTAACTCTGCCCCATAAACCACACAATGTTTTTAAAGCTTTCACTGAAAAACCACGAGGTCAAACTTTCTCAGTGACACATCATTTAAAGATTAAAATCTCTACTTTCAGAAAATGTCATGTTTTATAAATGAAGCTCAAACACTTTTTTCTCTTCGTCTTTTTGAACCATTTAAAAAAAATCATTAACTTCAAGATGCTTCATGTCTGACATAAAACATCCTCCACATCACTTCTACACCTTCTCATCTACATCTGGGTGAAATTTGAGATTTTTAAGTAAAACTTTGCAGGAATTAGAGAGTTTTTACAGCAGGCAATCTTGTTTAAAGACTCTGTGCAAACAAAACCAGCTTCATCAGAGCTCAGTGTCCTCTTTCTAGTCAACTCTGCTCTCTGTGTGGAAAAGTTCAACAAAAATCATGAAATTGTAGTTTACAGTCACAGATTGTTCCTCTACATGAACGTGAAATAAGTCTCTCCAATGATGTAAATGGCTGCAGCTGCTTCCTGTGAAGTGTAAGGTGATTGGTTACTGTAGGAGTGAGTCACAGGCCTGTTAGCCAATAAACGACCCTCTAATAGAGAAATTACACAAGACCAGTCAAGCAGGGAGCACTTGTTGTCTATCACAAGCTGTCCTGGCATGAAATGACTGTTTATTCTTTGCTGACTTCATGTGGATAATGAAGAAGTTACAGACGACTCAGAGGAAAGAAAGAGGATAGAGACAGAGAGAAAGAAAGAAAGAGAGAGAGAGAGAGAGAGATATAAGAAGTAAAATAGAAATACTTTTAGTGATGACAAACTGCAGCAGTGTCCTGCCAAGAGAGAGAGAGGGAGAGAGAGAGGGAGAGAGAGAGAGAGAGAGAGAGAGGGAGAGAGAGAGAGAGAGAGAGAGAGAGAGAGAGAGAGAGAGAGAGAGAGAGAGAGAGAGAGAGAGAGAAAAAGAGAAACACACACACACACACACACACACACACACACACACACACACATAGAGAGAGGACGACCATGAGCAGGTGAGAGCATCAGTTTTCTGTGTGGCTCTGTTTGGTGATGAACGGTGGCGTTGGAGTGAACGGTGGCGTTGGAGTGAACGGTGGCGTTGGAGTGACTGGTGGCGTTGGAGTGAACGGTGGCGTTGGAGTGACCGTGGTTAAAAAGAGCTGGTAACGAGCGGCGAAGGATCAGAGCTGATGTGAGTTCAGCGTCAAGGACACTTGACTGAAGTCGTAAAAATGAAAGATGACTCGCTGGAACAGAGTCACTGCGGATCCTCTCCTCTAACTTCTCCTCCATCTTTGCCTCCCCCTCCCTCCCCCTCCCTCCCCCTCTCTCCCCCTCTCTCTCCTCTGCGGACGCTTTATCCTGCCAACACAGTGGCTCTCGCCCCCAACCCTCAGAGGTGGAGGGGGGCGGGTAATTGAAAAAGTTCTCACACGGGGAGTTTAGCAAAGACGATAAGGAGGAGAAACTGGAGCCCAGGAAATTTGTTTGCTGCACGTAAACAACAACACAGGACGAATGAGTTTGACCTGGGGGGGGGGGCTGTCCTCAGTGANNNNCAGAGACGCCAAACGCCAGGGCGCCCATTTACCCCAGAGACGCCAAACGCCAGGGCGCCCATTTACCACAGAGACGCCAAACGCCAGGGCGCCCATTTACCCCAGAGACGCCAAACGCCAGGGCGCCCATTTACTGCAGAGACGCCAAATGCCAGGGCGCCCATTTACCACAGAGACGCCAAACGCCAGGGCGCCCATTTACCGCAGAGACGCCAAACGCCAGGGCGCCCATTTACCACAGAGACGCCAAACGCCAGGGCGCCCATTTACCACAGAGACGCCAAACGCCAGGGCGCCCATTTACTGCAGAGATGCCAAACGCCAGGGCGCCCATTTACCGCAGAGATGCAAAGACGTAAATGTTGAACATGTTCTTGAAACAATCAGGAATGTTTGGATCCATGTTCATCATTTTATTTTATTCTTATTGATTCTTCACATTTGGACTTTTTACGTTTCCCTGAAAAACTCTGATTCAGGATTTTCTGTTTGAAGTTTTAGTAAAGAAGCTTAAAACTGAACACACACAGAAATGTTCATTACTCTCTAACAACAGATTTAACACGTTCAACATGTTTCACGTCTGTTAATGAAGCACAGAGAAAACAGAGTTAGCTTCATGCTAACGTCTCTGGGGAATTACATTGATATGCTAGTGGTTAGCACACATGGATATAACTTTGGTTTATATCAGAATTTCATCTTTCATCACAGAAACATGTCACAGTTACTCTTTGTGAACAAACTGAAACCTCTAAATGTGAAAATACGAAAATAAGAAGTGACTTCAACACAACTACGGCAAGCTCAAGGCTCCAAACGACTCAAAGCTTCGTTCAGTGGAACTACACGGGAAAACCCTGAAATTTAAGGAAATGTCTCATTTTTAGTAAAAAACTCATTATGAGAAACTCAGACATCATATTTGTCTTCTAATATCATGAAATGAGACGTGTTTCTGGACTGAAAATGTAAATGTGGCCACTACTCAAAATAAAACCTAAACACTCGCTCAGATTTCAGTTCGTTTGCAGTTGAAATGGAACTACTTCAGTCAATAAAACAACAACAAATTAAAACATCTACATCACCTGATGTGAGATTTTTACTGATTTTATTCTGTAAACGTACACAAATATCTGAAACCACCGGCCAACTTCATATTTGTTTACTCATAAACTCAATGAAACGTTGACACAGAAAACCTGTAAATCTACTTTGGGAATCGATCAGAGAATCGATGAAGAAATTAATCAATAAGAAGAATTGATGAGGGCAGAGATTTCAATAAAATCATATAAATCACATTATTGTTGTTCCAGATCCGTCACAAACAGAATCAGAGTGATTTAGTTAAAGAAGGAGAATCAGTGAGCGACGATCAATATCTCATCCTATAAGTGCCAGACACACACACACACACACACACACACACACACACACACACACACACACACACCTGAAAACTCGTGTTTGTCTAAAACAAAAAAAAACGACGACAGTTTAATGTTTTACTCAGAAACACGTTTTTATTCTGAGCCTTTTTCTTTGACCTTTGGGAAAAAACCAAACCTCAGACATCAGCCTGAACTAAACAACAGCTCTAATTCTTTAAACTGAAAAATAATCATTAAAGAATTTAAAGTAGAGAAACTTAAGGCTGAAATAACAGTTTGTTAATTTTGATTTTGGTCGGGGGAATTCAGAGTTTCTTTCCGTTTACTGGAAATGACGCCAACAAAAAACGAGGTTTAAAATCTGCAGTTTAATGTTTGTTCAGTTTGTGCTGTAAGTTTCAGTCTCTTTGACTCAGACGCCACGTTAACGTCTGCTCAGAGTCAAAGACGAAGTTTACGGTTTTCACGTTTTCAGCCCCCGGTGGAGACTCCAGGAACTGCAGTTTAAAAACTTCTCCATCAGTTTTTCTCTCCTGTCGTCTTCCTCCAATTTTCTCTCAGTGAAGACAAAAACTGAATAAATCAGAGTTTTTCCTGCTTCAGTTTTTCAGAGTTTCTTTGAAATGAGAGTGTGTTGTTGGCAGAGCCAGTTTCTGATCAGAGCGAAAACACTTTCACATCAGCTCCATGACAAAGACTCAAACACTGACGCTGGCAGAGACGTTGATCTGCAGGGAGAGCGCTGGCAGCCGCCGCCCGCCGCAGCCGCCGCCCGCCGCCGCCGCCGCCCGCCGCCGCCGCTCCCGTCCTGATGGACTGATTGAAGCTGACACATGAATGGACGGAGCGGGCGCTTCCTGCTCGCTCAGGCGTCCTAAAAGCACCGAGGACAAGCTGCCAATGAGAGCAGCCGCTGTCACACACCGCCATTCTGGAAATTAACGCCGTCAGACAAAGTCTGGGAGCAAACGCCACGGGAACGCCAACACAATGGTCGCTCTGCCGAGTCATAATCCGCTACGAGCTCCTGCCAACAAACAAACAAACAAACAAACAGAGAAAGAAACCCCAGCAGAACTGGACCCTCAGGACCAGCAGGTTTCTCTCACCAGGAAAAATCTCTGACATCAGCAGCTTCAGGTTTTCTCAGCGTTAAAACACAAAACGCTGCAGCGAGGCCACAGACGGAGAGAAGAGAGTGATGGAGACGTAAAGAAGAAAGGATGTGATCACTTCTTCTCCTCGTCCTTCACACGGAGGACGAACCGTCCCTCACTTCGCTCCGAAGCGTCTTCCTCGCCGCTCTTATCTGGTGCCAAGTCACGCCAGAGAGCGGAGCGATATTTCACTCTCATTCAGGTCAGCGTTCATACATCTCTCCTCTTTCACTCCTCTTTTCTTTTTTCACTGAAGGGGAAGTGAAGAGCGGAGCTAAATGACGTCTGTCAGAGAAACGTCCGACCACGCAGACGTCAACATTCGTCTGAGTGAAATGACGAGGAGCCTGAAAACGACGGTAAATGGAGATCACCCTCAGGTTTACGGGTGTTTCTCAGGTGGTTGAAGAAAGAAAGAAAGAAAGAAGGAAAGAAAGAGAGAAAGAAAGAGAGAAGGAAAGAAAGAAAGAGAGAAAGAAAGAAAGAGAGAAAGAAAGAAAGAAAGAGAGAAAGAAAGAGAGGAAGAAAGAAAGAAAGAATCATGAGCGTGTTTCTGCTGCTGAGAAACTGTAAAAAGCAGCAGCATCTTTATTTGTGCCTGAGCTCAGGGAGAAAAACACGGAGCTGCTTAATTAAAGAAAAGCAAAGGGACACCAGAGTTTTTCCTTTTTCATGAGCAGGAGAGAGAACGACATCTGGAGCCGTCAGCTCCACTTTCTGCCACAGTTCAGCTCTTTTTTCCTGCTGTGACTCAGGTGAGGAGACGGTGGCGGTGGCGGTGGCGTTCGGCTGACTCGTTTGCTCCGTCGCTCTTTTTCAGGACGGGGTGAGGTTTCCAGGACGCTCAGGTCTGAGAGAAGTTTGTCAGGAACAAAACTGTCTGTGTTTGGACGTTAGTGAGGAGTGAAGGTAAACCTGAGAAAGTGCTGAGCTGTTATTTTCTGCAGAATAAACGGAGAAACGAGTTTCTACGAGAACAAACCTGAAATTATCAAAAAACACTTTGTTTGCTCCTGAAGGACACAGAAACAACATGCACAACTAGAGAAACAGGATTTCCTCTCAGCAAATGCACAGAAATGCTGAAGCTGAGGCTCAAACTGAAGAAATGTGCAGTGACTTTGATAAAAGCAGCAGAAACAAACCTGGAAAATGTCGAAGAAATAAAAATAAGAGGTTTAAGGAGTTTTTGCTGTTTATAAACTGGTATAAAAGATGTGATGAGCACAGAAAGTCATAGTTGTTTTTCACTTTATGAGGCAGATAAACACCTGTGTGTCTGTTCCTGAATGTTTTGATTGGTTCCTATAAACAGCTGTGTGGTTTCCATGGTGACGAAGCATCAACAAACATCAGAACTTTGTTCTTTGTTAAAGTTGATCTACAGCAGAATTTAAGGTGAAACAAGAGTCTGAATCTGTTTCTGTGACAAAAACTGGGAAAACGTTCAGAAAATAAAATAAACCAGGAGCGTCTCAGTTTAAATCTTCTGTCACACACTCAGACTCTTTCTCCCTCGCCGTCTTTAACAAACTCCTCGCCATCCTGCTTCCTGTGTTCGGGGTCGTTTCTCTGGGAAATCATCCTCTAAAGCTGTTGTTTGTTCCAGCAGGATGGCGTTTATTTGATGTCACATCCACTGAGCTGGAGCGCAGCCACATGGGCGCCACAGCTGCTGCCGCCGCCGCCGCCGTACACGTGTAAGAGCTCTGAGCCACGAAAATGAGCCTGTTCCTGTCTGTACGCCAGGGCCTCGCCGCTCCGCCGTGTCTCCTCGCCGCTGAGCGTTTCCCCTCAGGACGACGGAGCTGAAACAGGTGGAGCTGAAACAGGTGGAGCTGAAACNNNNCTCCCCCCTCTCCCCCCTCTCTCTCCCTCCTCTCGTCTGCTGGTTGCCTGACTCTCTCCCTCGCTCCGTGGAGAAATCTCTCTGTGGTTTGGAAGCGTTTCTTTCGCTCGAGGGTCTAAACTCAATCCAAACACTGGGAGTCGAACTCAAACAGCCTCAGTCTTTCGCTTGATGCCGCTCTGCTGCGTCTCTGCGGCGCTCAATTAATCCGGCGCCGTCAGAGCGCTGAACTGTCATCAGAACGCTAATAAAGAAAAAGCTTTGAGCTGTTTGCGTTAAGTGGCCGCTCGTCTCAAACTGCCGGTCGCCCGCGGGCGCCGGGTTCGGTCTTTCTCTCTCTGCGGACGCCACAAATCCCCTCATCACCGTCAGAGAGAGAAACGCTGCAGGCGGCGAACGCCACGACCTCATTACGCCAAATAACCTTTAAAGAAAACACACGGACACATGGACACAGTCATATCTACAGGTACAGGTGTGTGTGTGTGTGTGTGTGTGTGTGTGTGTGTGTGTGTGTGTCCTCTGAGACTTCAGCTCTGAGCTACAATGCGTCTTATTCAGCAGGGTCCCTGGATTAAAATGTAATTTCATTCAAAGTCACAAATTGGCTTTTTTACTGAACTAATCTTCATTTTGCTGAGAGAACGAGGTCTGTCATTACGAAGAAAGACTTCATGAAAGAAAGAGAGAAAGAAAGAAAGGAAGAAGGATGGATGCTTCCCCAGCAGGACAATAAAGGTTATTTTAAATCATAAACACTTTAAGCTTCATGAATTAAACCCTGTTTTTCTGAGCTGAGGGATAAAAACATGAACAGGTTCATAGTTAAGGAGGAAATTCAGGGAAAAACACAAAAACAGGAGCAGGAGGTCGGAGAAACAGAGTAAAACTGAGAAAACTGAGAAAACAGAGACAAGAAAACTGAGAAAAACTGAGAAAAACTGAGAAAAACTATTAAACAGAAAAAAAGCTGATGGTGATTTTCAGGCTGAATCTCAGTGAAATGAGGAGCAGGAGGAGCAGGAGCAGCACAGAGCAACAGCAGGAGGAGCAGGAGGAGGAGCAGGAGCAGCATAGAGCAACAGCAGGAGGAGCAGGAGCAGCAGGAGGAGGAGCAGGAGGAGCAGGAGGAGCAGAAGGAGCAGGACGAGCAGGACGAGCAGGAGGAGCAGGAGCAGCATAGAGCAACAGCAGGAGGAGCAGGAGGAGCAGGAGGAGCAGGAGCAGCAGGAGCAGCAGGAGGAGCAGGAGCAGCAGGAGGAGGGCAGAGTAACAGCAGGAGCAGCTGCGCCTCCTCTGGTCTGTGCTCCATAATGAATTCAGCTCCTCTCGTAATCAGACTCAGAATCAGAAAAACCATTTCCTCTCTCCTCCTCTGCTCGTCTACGCTGGAATAGAAATCCTGATCCACAGAATTATTTTCTTATCTCTGGATCCAGGATTGTTTGGTTTGATGCAAAAACATTTCAATTAAACCAGCTCACGGGTTTGCCTGAGTAAAGTTAGTCGTCGTCTCCAAAGTAAAGACGTCGTCGAGCAACCAATAAAAACCCAATTAAGTCCAGCTTTGGAGGAGTACTTAAGTAGTTTAGTCGAAGTAAAGAAAGGAGGAAGACGTGTTTCGACGACTGCTTGTTTTGCGAGTAGTACCGGGGGTGGTCTTAATCCTCGGGTAAAGGAGGAGTTCCTCCTCCTCCTCTTCCTCTTCCTCCTCCTCCTCCTCCTCTTCCTCCTCCTCCTCCTCCTCCNTGTCCCAGTATCTGTGAAGGCAGCATTAATGCTGAAAGGTACAAACAGGTTTTGGAGCAACATCTGCTGCCATCCAAGACACTTTGTCTTTTTCAGGGACGTCCCTGATTATTTCAGCAAGACAATGAAACCAAGACACATTCTGCTCCTGTTACAACAGCGTGGCTCCGTAGTAGAAGAGTGCAGCTAAATGTTGTTCATCAACAAGAATGTGAAAGAATTCCAGCTCCAAAGCTTCAACAATTAGTGTCCTCAGTTCACAAACACTGAACCAGTTAAAGGAAAGAGGAGGAAACAGAGGAAACATCAACCTGAACAAGACTTTCAGGAAAAAACAAAGTTTATCAGTTTGAACAATAAATATCTTTTCTTATGTGTGTAACTGAATTTAGGTCAAACACATTCACAAATCTCTGTCGTACCGAAAAAGTCTGGACTGTCCTGACCCTGAACGTTGTTTTGTTATTAAAGCTAAGTTCCCTCACTGTGAAATGGTCGACTACTTCACTTTGATGAATCAAATTAAACAGAAAACGTCTTTGATTTGTCGTTTGGCGACGACAAAGATGGTTTCAGTGTCAGGAGGTGAATTCAGACGACGTTTCCTCGGAGCAGAGAGAAAGCGTCTGACAGCAGAGATGCTCTGTAAACTCTGATTAAATCCTCAGACTGATTTCTCCTCTCATCTCCTCTGACCTTGAACGAGTGTTTCTCTCCTCAGTCAGTCACAACCTGCTGCTTTAAAACCTGAGTCAAATCGACTCGACAGCCTGGAGGAAGCAGAGGAAGTGTGTCCGCCTGCGCCCGCCGCCGCCGCCGCCGTCTCTCTGTGACGTCCAGGGACCAAATCTGTTCACCAGAAAGAGGAAAACATGGGCTTCTTTCCCAAAACCCTGCAGAGAGAAATCTGCAGCCTCCAGAGAGCAGCCGGCCTTCCAGAAACCAAACAAACCTCCTTCTTTTGGAGCGTGCTGTGACGGATTGGGCTCCTTTTTGGCAGAGCTTTTTGTTTTGTCTCTGCGTGTCTCCAGACGTCGTCCTCCTCCTCTTTCTTCTGTCAGTTTTTAATTAGAGTGAAATCTTCTGTTTGTGTAACCTGCTATCAGCTCCGTCCCCATGTTTGACCCCCCACCCTGGATCTATGGGACCAAACCTGCCCCCCCGCCTCCTTTTATTCCACTTCCTGTCTGTTTAACAGCTTTCCCCACTTTATTCCCCTCACGCTGAAACAATCACGCTGTTTTCAAGCTGCTGCAACAACCTTCATGGTTTTTATGAAGCAATTTGCTGCTGTTACGATAAAATGACGAGTTTCTGTTTGTGCAGAGTGTCAGAAAATCAGGGACAGAAAAGTCTGACGGGGAAACTCCTCTGTGCAGCGAGTGAAAAACGGCAGAATGACCACGATGGGGTCGATCACGGCGCCTGTTTCTGCCTGAACTCGGCTCTTTGAACCCGTGGATTTGCTGCAGGTAAATGCGACGCTGCTTCAGCTCTTATTTGTCTCTGAGCGTCTTCTCCTGTTTATTTATTTTAATCTTTCTGCTTCTTACAAACAAGCAGATGTTGCAGCTGCCAGGTACGAAGAGAACATCTTCAGGGAACCAGGAGCCGACACTGAGCGGGACACGCTCATGAATTTAAGATGGAGCTGAATCACGTCTGCGTGAAAAGAAAAACCGGCGTCGGTTTGAAGGAAACGCTGTTTGACATTAAAGCTCTAAAAGCTGAGGAGCTGATAGAAAGAGAGAAAGAGAGGCCTCCCACAGCTCACCCTTCCCTCTCTCCCTCTCTCCGCTTATCTCCTCACAGCGACGACACATTCGTCAAGTGGCGTGACTCCTCATTCATGGCGTCCGCGTTGAAATGGAAGCAGCAATCCGCCGTCGACAAAGAGACGGGACCAAGATTTCAGCCTTAAACTGTAGATCACTGCCTGTCAGTGTGTGTGTGTGTGTGTGTGTGTGTGTGTGTGTGTGTGTGTGTGTGTGTGTGTGTGTGTGTGTGTG
>RPOG01005132.1:0-21533 GCA_008086565.1 Thalassoma bifasciatum | reverse complement strand
CCTAGTCTCAATTGCTGTTTTTGCTGCAATTCTAACCTTGTGTGGTTGTTGTTGTATTCCCTGCATTCGTTCTCTTGTTAACCGCTTGATCTCCACAGCGATCACCCCGATGGAAGCAAAAATGGCTCAAATGTATCCTTTATTGAATGATGATGATGATGAAGATCAAGACTATCATTGGCCTGAGCTTTTTTCTGAACCACATGAACGAGAAAACTAATTATTCCTCTGAGTGTAAACATTATTTGGCCTCATAAACATGACCTGACAGCTGAAAATCTTACCCAGAAGAGGCTGGATAGTGAATATGAGAATTTGAGCAAATATGTGATAAACAGGAGGGAAATGTTAGAGTTAATGTACATAAGTTATCCCATATATGCTGATATTTATCCACAGTTTCATATTCTGATATTCCTTCTGTATTAGCACATAGTTTCTGTGTATCTCACTGATGAGCAGGTCTTGAGAGAGGTCGCAGCTGGTTGAGCAAGCAGCTGCATCACTTCTCAGAACTGTGGGAGCCTTCCTTAGTCAAGGTCGGTCTGAAGATGGGAGAGCCTTCCTTAGTCAAGGTCGGTTTGAAGATGGGAGAGCCTTCCAAAGTCAAGGACGGTTTGAAGATGGGAGGACACTGGACGGCGTGTACTCGATTACTGGACTTTATGCACATACAAACACGCACTAACACGCACTCATATTCTGTGTAAAATGTCATGGTGTAATGCTCCCCCACCCCCTCAGAGTGCATCATGTAACTAAGGCCCTCTGAGGGAATATAAGGTGAGGATGGGCAGAGTGAGATTTAGAGCGTGGAAGATCTGTAACTGAGCACATCTCTGCGTTCTCCTTGCAAGTAAAATTAAAATTCTGTTGTCTTTTCCTCATTTGTGTCTCTTTTCTGATGTCTTTGGTTGCTTTAAACCTGACAGGCATCTACTTTGTTGGCTACCTTTGTGAATTGATGCTCACTAACCTGTTGTAGCATCGCAGCTGGCCCTTTCTGAATGTAACTATTCTTCAACTGATTCATGTTTGCACCTTTTGTCAGCAGCAGTCATGAGAGTATTTGCAAGTTTTTAATTTGTGCAGTTGGCAGCCTTATGTGCAGCCTTGATAACTTACCCCTGTAGTTCTAGTTTTGATATTTTAATTCAATGAATAAAAGTATTGTCTTAACTTTTGAATGTATAACAAATTATTTATTCATTGTTTTCAGGGTGGGGGTGTTATGGCTGCATGTTTTCTTTGTTCCCTCCTCCCCTCTGCTCATTCCANTAAACCTCATGGTGGTAGCCATCTTGGTTTCTGTGGATGTGGCATCTACTTTGTTGGCTACCTTTGTGAATTGATGCTCACTAACCTGTTGTAGCATCGCAGCTGGCCCTTTCTGAATGTAACTATTCTTCAACTGATTCATGTTTGCACCTTTTGTCAGCAGCAGTCATGAGAGTATTTGCAAGTTTTTAATTTGTGCAGTTGGCAGCCTTATGTGCAGCCTTGATAACTTACCCCTGTAGTTCTAGTTTTGATATTTTAATTCAATGAATAAAAGTATTGTCTTAACTTTTGAATGTATAACAAATTATTTATTCATTGTTTTCAGGGTGGGGGTGTTATGGCTGCATGTTTTCTTTGTTCCCTCCTCCCCTCTGCTCATTCCAGGTGAGGTTGCTGATTGCTGATGAGGCTCACCTGCCTATAAAAGCTGAATGCAGCCTGCAGTCAGTAGAGGCATTTTTGAGTTGAGGACTGCTGCCCTGCTGCCTCTCAATTTGGGACTTTGTTTTGTGTTTTAGTTGTTGCACTTTGTTCCTGGTGTTTTCCTAAATAAATCCCTTTTTGTATTGTTTAAAGTGTGTTTAAGTATTTTTATGTGAATCTTTTGTGGATTGTTGTTAGCCCCATAGGGCCACTTTTAGTTGGGGCGTAACAGTAACTAATCAGACGGAGTTGTGGGTGGGACAAAGCTGGAGGCAGAAAAGTGACTGCAGACAGAAGCACGCCGGCTTCATGGAGCTTCACTCTTTTAAATGGATCATTATCGGTCGTCAGATTGAAAAAAGGGCACATGCCGATAATCAATGTGACCGATTATCGGTCTATCCCTAGTATTAATGTAATTTTAGTTTTTAAAAAATAAGAGCATGACTGAATTCCTTAAATTACAGCCAAAACTGTTTGGTAACAACAATGATTGGTCTCTCACCCGCCCATACTAGAAGATAAACTGGGGATAAACATCGGGGCTGCTCTTGGTCTTGGACCCATTTTCCGTGCTAAAAAATATCATGAGGATCCTGTGGTGTGAGCCTGCCCTAAGTGAATTCCAATACAGACTTGAAGCAAACTAATAAAAAAATACTTGTATTTATAGGTTCATCGACTGGCAAGAGTGGGTGGAAAAGACGTGAAGGACTGCACACACAAAGTGCTGGACAGGTATTTATTTCCATATATGATTTCCATATCAGGCACATTTCTTTGAACAGTGTAGAGTGACAGTTGACTATGTGAGACTGTCTCTGCTTTGCTTGTCTTGAGCCACCAATGTTAACTGACTTTAATTTCTATTGGCTCAGGATCTTCACCAACCAACTCATGACGAAGTTCAACATGAACGGAAAGGGGAAAAAGAGAAGTTTGGAATTGAAAACACAACTTGTTTTGTGTTGTAAAAGGTTTGGAGATCTTTTATCAGCTTGTGTTTTACATGAAACAGAATATTGGTTTGACTGTTTGACTTCATATAATGTTCCTGGATTTATATCTTAAAGGTTGAGTAAGTGATTCAAATACGTCTTGTACAAATCGGCCAAATCTCCTCACGATCACTTAGTGCGTTCTGTGTGTACTGTCTGAATGACAATGAAATGTGGTGTTTCTACAAACCCCTTTTTGTTAAATGGGGAAATAAAGTGACTCAGAATGAGCTACAAAACACTATTGCACCAAGTAAGGCTTATAAGCACACGTCACTTAGCAAAGCACTATAATAAAAGGTGGGATAAACTTACCACTGTATTTCACCACAATTCTTTGAGCTAGTCCAGTTGTTGCCTTGGCAATGAGCAAGAGGGGATGTTTTTGTTTGAGCTTCAGTTTGAATAATAATAATCAGAATCAGATTAGAATCAACTTTATTCACCAGGTTTGCTTGAACAAACAAGGAATTTGTTGTGGTATACTGTTCTCTCTTGTACAAGGTAGTGGTAATGATAATACATTTAATTTAAGGGTGGCTTTCATGACACTTAAGGTCACCTAACAAAAAATAATATATCTGTACTTACTCCTGAATTGTTAGCTCTGCCTTTTAAACAAAGCTGAGTTCCCAAATCACTGTAAGCAATTTAATTTGACACAAATTATAAAATACATTTTTTTTGTGTGTTTTGTTCTTGCTTTTTATTTCAGCCGCAGTCATGCAGTGGGACAGTTCTGCAACAGAGGCCCAGATTATAAATGCAGCTGCTGACCACCTCAAACATGCCCCGGGGAGAGTGGGAGGAGGTGGATACAAAAATTAAATGTTATTGTTTTGAGTTTAAATTTTCACTGTGTTCTTTTAAAAATTAAAGTTAAGACTGTAACAGTGTAATTGTTTTTATTTCTTAACCCTCGTGTTGTGTTCGGGTCTGTGGGACCCGTTTTCATTTTTTTTTTCAAACAAAAAATGATAGACATAATTAATTTATCAAACTCAGACTCACTGGCTTTGGCTCATTTTCTGTGAAGAACACATATCACAATACATTTTTGTTGACCTCCCACCGTAGACCCCCCCTATAAATTACTATTACATAAAAGATGTTCAACCGGGTCCAGTGGGCCCGGACCAATAAAAGTGTGGAAATTGATGTTCTGTGCACCTAGACTCTGTCCTCCTACATTCTGGGCCTGATGTTAGTGTTTGTATGTGTGTGTGCATGTGTGCAAATATAAAAAGTCAATGTTTTTGACCAAAATCTAACCCCAGCTCCTTTGTTTTTGGCTGAATTTCAAAAAACAAAATGGTGGATTTTCCACTCTGGAGGGTTCAGAATACATTTTTATGCCACTGGATGGCATGTACTTTGCTTGGACAAATACACTGCTCAAAAAAATAAAGGGAAAACTTGAAAAACATGATGTAACTCCAAGTGTATCACACTCACGTCCATAGGCCTGTTCTTACAGCCCAACACTGTGCAGGGTGATTGGCCTTTGCCAGAGAACACCAATATTGGCAGATTGGCCATTGGTGCCCTGTGCTCTTCACAGATGAGAGCAGGTTCACATGGAGCTCATGTGAGAGATGTGACAGGGTCTGGAGACACTGTGGAAAAGGTTTTTCTGCCTGCAACTTCCTCCAGCATGACTGGTTTGGTGGTGGGTCAGTAACGGTGTGGGGGGGGCATTCCTTTCCATGGCCACACAGCCCCCCATCAGCTAACCAGAGGTATTCTGAGTCCCATTAGATCCTCAGACCCATTGTGAGACTTGTCTGGAGGAATTTCTGCTGACATTGGATCAGCTTGTAATGTGATTTTTCACTTTAATTTTGAGTATGGATCTGAATCCAGAGTCCCATGGGGTAATAATTTTGATTTACATTGATCATTTTTGTGTTATTTTGTTCTCAACGCACTACTATATATTGAAAAAAAATATTTTCAACAGCAATTTTTTATTAGTTGAGACCAAGGAGGTGTTGTTTGAGTGTTCCCTTTATTTTTTTGAGCAGTGTATTTCAGCCAATTGGAGCTAAAAACAAAAAGTCTATTTTTTTACCAAAATCTTATCCCAGGCCCTGTCTGACCGTTTTCAATGGTAAGTTGTAAATGTGACCTAAAAAGGTAAATGGCAAATATAAACCATATAAACTGTTTGTACTGCTTGTAATTGGGATAAACTAAACATTTGTTGAGTATTTCAACATAAAAGTGTTTTATTGTGAGGCATTACAAACCACAAATTGCAACGGGTCCACCAGGCCCGGAACCTTTTTAGTGTAACAAAAAAACAAACAGAATACAAGGTTAAACAGTGTGCAAATATGACTTTAAGCTGTCAGAAGTCTGACCATATTTCAAGGATTCAAGGAGTTTTATTGTCATTCAACCCATGTAAAACATGGGTGGGACGAAATTAGGTTACCCTGGTCCCGGAGCAAGCCCAATCATAGAAATGAGAATAATAAATATATACAAATATACAATAAAAAAGAGAATAAAAGAAGAACACAATCAACTAGCCTTTTTAACAAATAGACAGAATAAAATAATTAACTGTGCAAAAATTGCAGTGTTCATTTGTCGGGGGGCACTAAAGGGGACCACCAGAGTTCAACAGTCTCACAGCTTCAGGAAAGAAGCTGTTCCTCAGTCTGGTAGTCCTACTCTTGATGCTCCGCAGCCTCCTGCCTGAGGGGAGAGGGACAAACAGAGCATGTGCGGGATGGGTGGGGTCTTTCATGATGCAGGAGGCCCGTTTCCTGCATCTGGAGGAGTATATGTCCAAGTATATATAACTACTATATATATAGTATATATAACTACTACTAGGAGTATATATAGCTACTGAAAGTGTGAAATTTTGTCACTCACTGCACAATGTGTGCTGCATTTTTTAGAGCATTTTGTGCTGCTCTGGTGAGCAAATAGTCAAACAGTTTTTAATACAAAACATGACCAATGTTGGCCAACAGATATCAGGTATATGATTGGAATCAACAACAAAGAGCAAGACATGGCATTTGCTCCTTGTCAACACAGGTGTGGTATATTTGAAGGCAAATTAAATTTCATACAACATAGGCACAGGGCTGAATTCTCTCAACAATGCATTTATTAAAAAAATGTCAAGATGTTAAAAAAACAAAACAGAAAACATGGTTCTAATCTCCAAAGGGCTGCAAAAGAAGCCCTCAAGGACAATACAACTCCTTGAATCCTTGAATCCTTGAATTAATTAATTAAATAAACATTTATATATATATATAAGTATAATTAATGAAATCCCACTACAGTCTACTGGGCTTTATATGGACAGGCCAATCAAAATAAATGTATTTATCCCTCAATGATAATTAATATACATGTAATTAATCAGGGTACCTCTAGGGTTGATTGTTTTTTTCTAAAGTGTTAAAATCATAGTTTTTCACAGGTTCCTCAAAATGCCTTTCAAGAGCATAGAAACCCTTATAAACACATGCCCGTGCATAGGTATATTAGGGGACTAATAATCATTCTGATTTACCTTTACAGTGAAGGGGCCAGCTGAGGTCATAAGCCGGTACCACAAAGTTCTGAAAAGCTTCAGACGCGTTCGAACAATGACTGAAGCCTTCAGAGTCAACTCAGTTGATGGAGGAACCATAAAGATGACAGCCCCAATTACAGAGCTGCAGATGGTAGACCCAGAGACCTTTAACAGCCTGAAGTTTGATCCAGCAACAGAGACTCTCTAGTCTTTTTCAAAGAAGTGTGCAGCCCATGTTACCCCTGAGAAAAAGATCGTCATCGATGATATGAAAGCCAAAGGCAAACTTCTTCCTCTGTTGGTGAAGTATTGAAATGCAACCAGGTTAATAAACTGAAGTTGTTTGTTTAAATTAAATTCTTCTGTTCTACAACCAGCAAAGTTAAATCACAGAAAAAATATATTCTGTTGTATGTTTTATATTTGTTTTATTGAACAAGACAAAGACAACTGTCATTTTATTTTTTTTAGAAATGTAAGTATTTTTTGATACCTTAAAGTGATATTTTTCACTGTTCTGCACTGATCTTTTATAAGTAGCACGGTTATGTTAGCAGTTTGATAACTGTGATTGCATGAAGATTGTTGGAAATGCTAAAGTAATGCATTGTTTTTTTACTTTTGCAAGAACCAAAAAAAGTATTTCAATTATTTTGTTGAACTTTTCGTGAAAAGTTTGTCATTGGTTATTGAATAGGATAACAAAGTTCGAAACTTATTGTTGTTGGTTCCATTTATTTTAAATATGCATCATGTACTGCGTAGGATTCAGACCATTTTGTAATTATTTGTGTAAAACAGCTAAAATGGAAATAAATTAAGATATGTGTGAAACTACCAATGAATTAGGTATGAACAGTGCCTCACTTTAGTTTAGGGAACAAATATTACTTAATACATATGAAACTACCAATGAATTAGGTATGAACAGTGCCACACTTTAGTTTAGGGAACAAATATGACTTAATAAATATGAAACTACCAATGAATTAGGTATGAACAGTGCCTCACTTTAGTTTAGGGAACAAATATGACTTAATAAATATGAAACTACCAATGAATTAGGTATGAACAGTGCCACACTTTAGTTTAGGGAACAAATAGTACTTAATAAATATGAAACTACCAGTGAATTAGGTATGAACAGTGCCTCACTTTAGGGAACATATTCTGAGTTACAAATGATCAGTTATGAGTTATTCACACTGAATTACAGGATTTTGTGATTGTTCTTATGAGAACAGGCCATGCTTACTAAGAGTTATTAAAGAGTAATTACTGTTATTGTGCTACTACTACCTTCTGAGGTGTTTATTAAGCAAAGTTAATTAAGACCATAATTCATAAAGGGGTCAATGACATATTGAGGGTCTAAAAAAGTTTTTTAATAATTTCTTTGAAAATGGATAAAAATTGTCTTTTTGAGTCAAGGAATATGTGTTTTAACAGATTTTAATCGTTAACCAACATTTTAATTTTTTTAGATTCATTATTTTTTAGTAATTTTAACTTGACCACCCCAAAAATGTCAGGTGGTGCAACCAAATATATGTAAATATATTTATATGTTCCTGTTAGTTTTTCTCTGTGAAATCATTGGCAATTATCTCTTAAGTTTCTGTGGTGATTTATACATTATCATTTTGTGGGTGTCTTTTTTATTTACAATAATTCCACGTTATTACATTCTAGTGATCCGGTATTTAGTATTTTTGGCATCTGATTTTAGATTTTAAGACAAAAAAAATTACTAAAAAATTACAAATAAATCCATAAAATAAAAAAGCTTTTCACATTATACCTAACAACTACTTGTTGTTCACTTAAGCTTATTATTTGGTGGTTTAAATAAATGAATAAGTGAATGAAGTAATGGATTTACCTGGTCGCACCAACTGACGAGGATCAGTTGTGCCACCTGACCACATCAGAAATGACAGCAAATAAGATGAATAATTGTTTTTTTTTTCATTTCAAATATGGAAAAATGTTTAATTTAGGTCTTCATTGAAGTAAAGTGATTTTTGAGACATTGGGTAATGATAGACAAATAATGAACAAAATAAAGCTGTATAAATGAGTAGTTTATATAATATTTACATATATACCATATACTAAATCATTATTATGTAAAAGCTTTTAAAATATGACATTTTTGCTAATAAAAATATATAAATATTTTCAAGAAATGTAACTAATATTGGCTTTAAATACCTTTACTTCTCTCGTGTAGTGACATTCCTGCAGTTGTGCCACCTGACATTTCTAGTCGCGCCACCTGACATTTCAACTAATTTCCTCTGAAAAAGGCATCTGCTTGGACAACTGTAGTAGCATAAACCATTGTTATAAAGAAAATTTGCATCATTTTTGAGTAACATAAATAATTTTATGTTTAAATAACATTTCACCAGTGTTATATTGGTTGTACCACCTGACATGGAAATTGTACCAGTCACCAATGAGCTGAAAAAATCTATTGTTATGAATATTTGCAAGAAATCTACAAACTTTTCCACTTGGTCACAAATGTGAGTTGGGATCCTCTGGCTGATGCAGTTTCCTGTTTACTATTACGTCCTCTTCATTTTAAACTAAAAGTCCAATTTTACGGTTGCACCATCCTGACATTTGACAAGATGGAAATTGTGGGACAAAAGTTATTTAAATTTCTCAAAACCTTTAAAATTATTTTTATTTGCAAAAAATGTCTTATTTGAAAAATTTCAAGCATAAAATAATGCCACTTTATATATTATTTAAATGTACAATCATTGACTTTCAATGTTTTTAGTTTAATTACTGTGTGCACTTGTCAGGACAGTTGCACCACCTGACGTTTTGGGGGTTTGCTGTGCCAAAACACAAAAAAATATGTGTCATTTGAATAGTCTTGAGATTTATTCAAATGATACATGTTTCATAGATTAAAGAAGTACATGTTATAAATTGCTCAATTCGTGATGCAAGGAAATATTGCACTCGGACACGAAAATATGCACGTCATGTCATTGACCCACATACAAAGGAGGAAAAGGGCAAAAAAAAATAAAAAGATACCTGGATGGGTTTTATAGACACCTGAGGGGGGCATCGGTGTTGAGGAAGCCACATCAGTCACAGCAGAAGCTCCACCTGGATATCAAGTCAGTGCTGCACAGGCTGAAACTGTGGGCACTAAGAAGAAGGTCACCACACCAGCACTTAGAGACACTTTTTTTTTTGTTTTTTTTTGATGGGTTCTGCCAACTTTACAATGAGTGATTTTTATGTCTGACACACTTTGAATTGCAGTGGTTACTCAAATATTATAAGTAAATACTTTATTTGCCTGGATCATAGAATGTCTTATGTTCAAGGCAGATCGAGAAAGATTAAACAAACTGATGACAGGTCTGAATGTGGAGCTTGAGCAGAGTCACACACCCTGAAAGAAGAAGAGAAGAAGAGTGAAGGTCCTCTCACTAACTCTGATGGTGAGAGAATGAGTCAGCACAGAGCTCTGCAGGCTGAGGGGATATATAGACTCCACACAGCTGCTGTGAATCAAGGACAATCAGGGAGCTCGTGTGTGTGTGCTTCACACACACACACACACACACACACACACACACACACACATGGCATGTAACAGGGAGACGTTTGGATTTTGAAAAATGGGAGCATTAACTGGGGAAGGGGGTGAAAAATTCTGAATATTATTTTATTCATTCTATCCGCTGCTTTATTAATTGTTTGCACCAACAGACAAAGACAAATTCCTTGTATTTTTAAAACTACTTAAATAAATCTGATTCTGATGAAGAGAGAAAATAGATGAAGAAAAATCAAGTATCGAAGGTGTTTTAAGGGGGGGTTCATTAATCCCTGGGGGGTGTGGTGAGAGTGGTGTGTCCATGTGGATGAAGAGAGAAAGGATGGATGGAGAATCTGAGTTTTCTAAGAAAGTTCTGGAAGCATGGGGCCAGTTAGTGAAATGTGTGATGTATGAGTGTGTGAATGTGAAGCAGGTCTGGGAGCAGCCACTGTTTTTATTTTTTGTTTTGTTTTGTTGCTGAAAAAGAGGCTGAGATAGATTGAGAGTGAGGCTGAGTGAATGAAAAAGAAGAGATAGAGATGTATGTAGGAGAGAGAGAGAGAGGAGAGTTAGTCTGAAGAATGGTGTATGAATGTTTCAGAGTGAAAAAGGTGAGGAGTCTGGCTCTGAGTGACCTTTAACTGTGGTCAGCCTCAGGACATGTCCACACCTCTGAGAAACTGCAGATGATTTTCTTCCTTTAGGCCTGTCATCCACATGAAACAGCAGTTTTAGGTCATTAAAAACTTTCTTTTCTGAAAAACTCAGGCCAAAGTGAGGATTTTGATGAACTCATGGTTTTGTGTAAACGGCNTCTTATTTGAGAGTTCCCTGGCCCAGACAGGCAGCAGAACAGTTACAAAATCACAACAGACATAAATACATATAATACACACAAAACAACAAGTAAACAAAACAACAACAACCTCCAGGAATCAAAACTTGATCCATCAGACAAAACATCTGCAGACAAATGCATCTGCCTCCAAATCCTTCAGGATCTGTTTAAATCATCCAGTGAGGACAATTTAAAAGCTGAAAACTTGAAAGATAGTTTCTGAAGTTGAGTCCTGACCCTGGAACAGACAGTAATAGAAGATCCTGGAGCAAAGACCATGAGTTCCTGTAGTTTTCTCTACAATATAGATGAGGAGATAAGATGAAAGCAGACTGAAGACACACTTAGAAATGAAAAAGTACCAGAGTTTTAGTCTGTTTTAGTTCTTAAACCAGCCCAAAGATGCTCAGCAGTGAAAACAGTGTTTGGTGAAAACTGTTCAGGTTGGTAGAAAAGTGGGTTTAGAACAGCAGCTGAAAGTGAATTAAGACTCATTTATTGGTTTAGTTTGGGAGCTATTGACAGCAGTTGATATTTCTGGAGTTTGTCATTGATTCTAAATGTCAAGAGGATTTTCTGCTCTTCATCACTTTTGGTGCTGTTCTACAAACTAACACATTTTTCTGTTAAAATAAAAACTGACACTCAGACTGAATCAAAGAAAGCTGCTAAAGTAAACACTGATGTGCTCTGACTGCAACAGTGATGAAGTAAATGATTTTAATGTGAAGAGAAACTAGGAATGATTCAACACCAACGTAACTGTCAATTAAAACTCATTGATTCTTCTTTTTTGTGATCAGGGGATTCAGAGCACAAGAGAATCAACAAGTTGAATGAACCTTTGACTTAATGTTTATTTTTGTTGAAGCAAAATAATAAAAAGTATGTGAAGAGGATGATTGGTTCTGCTTTATCAATTTCTCTGATGAAGGAGACTGGATTTTTCTCACCATAGAGATATAAATCAGTGACGTTCAGTTTTCCATTGAGTCCTGCTCTTTGATAACAGACATTTATACTGATGTGACAGGAGAGAAAGAGTCAAAGAATCAGAGGAAGTTTGTGTGTTAGTGCAGAGGCTAAACTGTTCTTCAGCAGCTGTTTGTGTTTGTGTAGAGAGGAGGAGACTCTCCCTCCTACACTGAACACACACTCACTGAGGAACCAAGAGACAACCCAAACCCAGGATAGAGAGGTTCAGTGAAGGTGGTGTTGAAGGTGTGGAGGTGGATCAGTTTGTCAGAGGAGACTCTGTAGAAGGACAGAGTGCCAGCAGGACAGTCCACAAACACTGATACTCTGTCAGAGTCAGAGAACAAGGAGAGAGGGAGGGATGTGCTTATGTTATTGTGATGGACAGAGTAACCTGAATCAGAGCAGAACAGACTCCAGGACTGATCATTAGATCCAAACCTACAGTCATCACTGTCTCCTTTCCTTCTGATTCCTCTGTAACTCACTGATATATCAACCACTTCGCTCCACTCCACCTCCCAGTAACAGCGACCAGTCAGACCATCTCTACACAGCAGCTGATAATAGAAGTCAAATCTGTCTGGATGATCAGGATATGACTGATCCTCTTCCACAAATGTCACCTTCCTGTTGTTTTCAGACAGTTTGAGGTTTCTGTTTGCTGTGTTTGAGTCCAGAGTGGGTTCAGAGAAATCTGATGGAGAGAAAAAGAGAAAACACAGCAGCAGTTTATCATCAGACACAGCTGAAGGCTTTATTCTTTGTTAGCTGACAGTCTGCTGTTTGATCATCAGGAGTCAAACTGATTCCACACTTACACTTCTTCACACCAGGTTTTAACCTCTGCTGTCCACCATGGTCCACTCTGGAGGAAGAAACACAGTCAGAATGATTTTCTGTCCAACATGAGTCCTAACTGCTGTTCAACATGAAGCAGTGATCCTCAGTTTGTCACTGTGACAGAGAAACAGGCTGAAACTCATCTGAGACAACTGTCTCCAGCACTCTCTGACTTTTTCTGACACTGTTGATCCTCAGAGGAACAGAAGAAGAAAAAGAGTCAGAAAGCAAAGGCTGCCTGTTGCTCTATCCTACAACATAGAGACTTCATTTGATCCTTTAAAGAAGAAACTCATTTCTTCTTTTACAGATCCAGACTGCAGGATAAAAAGCTGATTCTAAACAGACTTGAAATCTGATCTTTGTCTGCAGATAGAGATATGAAGTAGTGGACTCTCTGATTCTTCTTCACATGAATGAAGATGAAATGAAAGCTCTCTATGATCTGATGGGACTGTATGAGGCTCTTCTTGGATAACTCAGAGGAGAGGGCGTAGCAGCATCACACCTGGAACAGCAGGTGGATTCACTGCAGTTTGGGATGAACAGGAAGTAGAGCAAAGTCAGTCATCTCCTGAAACAGCCCCTCAGCTTGTTTGGAGCTCTGCACAGAGTCTGGAAGAGTCTTTGTTTGACCTGTGGACATGGATGAAGGACTTTGGATCCAGAAAGTCCAGATTCTGCTCCTCATGTCCTCTTTGCTGACATGGACTGAGTCACTTCCTGATTCAGGACCAATCACTTTTCTTCAAGAAACATGAAAAAGCAGATTTCTTTGCTGAAATGAGATGTTTTCTTTTGCTCATTCAGTCTCCATGTTACGTGGGGCCAGTGCCACGGGTGCGCTCCCCCTGGTTTTCTCTCTCGCTCCCTCTCCATCTCTGAGTTCCCTCTTCCTCCTGCTTGCTGCGCACCTGAGTGGAATTTGCGCTCAGGGAGGGGGGGGTTTAGAGGTGCAGGGAGAGCGGGCGAGACGGAGAGAGAGACCAGGAAAGGCAGCAGCTGGTAAGGAGTTTCGGCTCCACTTTACTCATGCTTTTTTTTCCCACCGGTTTTCTTTTTTCTCTCCTTCTTCTGATTTAACCAATATGTTCAATTGTTGGTTTTTGTTATTTTAGTTTGGGCTGGAGACCTCTGGTAGTCCAGTTTTCATCTTCTTTTTGTTTAAACTAGTTTTTGTTAAAATCGTTAGGGGGAGGTGCCGGCGCGAGGGCCCATGGCGTGGCTTGGTTGGCCCCTTTCCCTTTTTGTTTCTTTTGGCCGGGGTCTCAAGCTCCTTTTGTTTGCTTACTTTTTGGGGGGGAGGGGAGAATACACAATAAAGCCTGTGGGTTACAGTAATATTGTTTTCGTGGTGTCCTTCTCTCCTAACAGGTCTTTTGTTTAAGTGTGTAAATTTTGGTTAAGGAGGCCGTAACACTCCATCACTCTTGTTGTCTGGTTTTACCTCAGTGTATCCAGTCTGCAGAGTGGATCCTCCAGTCCAGCAGACAGCAGCTTCACTCCTGAGTCTCCTGGATGATTGTAGCTCAGGTCCAGTTCTCTCAGGTGGGAGGGGTTGGACCTCAAAGCTGAGGCCAGAGAAGCACAGCCTCTCTCTGTGATCAGACATGCTGACAGACTGGAGTTAGAGAAAGAAATGGTGCAATAAGAAAAGTGAACTGATAATGACTTTTTGTAAACATATAACCTGAAACAGAATGAAGAGAAAACCTGAGAGTTTCCACTTCACAGTTTCCTGACCTCTCCTTACTGATGATCTGAGAAACTTTAGAGTCATGCTGAGTTTAGTGTTTTGAAGTCACTTCCACTCATTGAATTCTTCTCCCTGACAGAGTCATAGTTTAGTTGCAGCTTCATACTGACCTGAGAGTTTCCAGTTTACAGTGAGGACTCTTCAGTCCAGCAGACAGCAGCTCCACTCCTGAATCCTGCAGGTCATTGTGACTCAGGTCCAGCTCTCTCAGACTGGAGGACTGTGAGCTGAGGACTGAGGACAGAGCTTCACAGCTTCTCTCTGACAGATTACATCTAGAAAATCTGAGAAAACACACAGGTGTTTGCTCAATATGTTGGTAACGTTGAGAAGATTGCAAACTATATATATATATATATATATATATATATATATATATATATACACACTACCGGTCAAAAGTTTTAGAACACTCCAATTTTTCCAGTGTTTTTATTGAAAATTATGCCGTTAAATGTCTCATTGCACTCAGACGTCAAAGCATAGTACAAATAAGCAATTGGAGTCAAAAAAGAAATTATGGAATCAATTTATAGACCAAAATGTATTCTAAACTGTTGACTCATCAAAGTAGCCACCTTTGGCAGATATAACAGCTGAACACACACGTGGCATTCTTTCTACAATAGAAATCAAATATTCTTCAGAAAGTTCTTCCCATGTCTGTTGCAGAAGTTCCCATAAATGTGTGGCACTTGTGGGTTGCTTTGCTTTCACTCTTCTGTCCATTTCATCCCAAACCAGCTCAATGGGGTTTAAGTCTGGAGACTGTGCTGGACACTCCATGTTTTCAAGTTTACCAGCTTGTTCTTTTTTCACAAGATAGTTCTGGCATAGCTTGGACTTCTGTTTTGGGTCATTATCTTGCTGTAAGATGAGCCCCTGACCAACTAGACTCATACCAGAGGGTATTGCATGGCGCTGCAGGATGCTGTGGTTCGGCAAAACCAAGTCCCACGGAGAGTGAGACTTGTTCAGTGGTTGGGACCTAGGTCGTTTTGTTCGGGTCTGGTAGTGTGAAGGAGGAGGTACAAACTGTCAACTTCGGTGTGTGACACCTTCGTAGGAAAGTGGATGAGATGCGGCATGTTTCTAGCTGATGAACCCAAGATTTCAAATTTTGATTCATCAGTCCATGATACCTTTTTTCCAGTCTTCAGTTGTCCAATGGCAGTGTTTCTTGGCCCAGGCAAACCTCTTTGTCTTATTCTGACATCTTAGCAACGGTTTTCTTGCTGCAACTGGTCCAGTCAAACCCGCAGCTCCAAGTCTTCTCTTCACAGTTGAAACAGAGACTTTCTTACTACGACCACTATTAAGCTGTGCTTGAAGCTGTTGTCCTGTGAGCCGCCTATCACGCAAACTGTTGACTCTCAGAAACTTGTCCTCTGATTCAGTTGTTGCTTTGGGTCTGCCAGACCACTTCCTGTCACCTGGTAGTGTGTGTATATATATATATATATATATATATATATATATATATATATATATTAGTGCTGTCATAATTAACGCTTTAACTTTGGAGATTAATATTAATTTTATAACGCGTTATAAAAAAATTAACGCAGTTTTCACAGTTTTGTTACTTCCTGTCACTACTGACCTGTAACCTCTGGTGACATATGCAGCCAAACTAGCGAGCCATCTGGTTTGAGCAAGATGGACAACGACGGACATTTAGGCGGAAAGTTTCACTTCAAAAAATTGCCCGACGGCACATTGGAAAAATCTGAAGTAATTTGCGCACTCTGCAAAAGCGAATTTAACTACCACAGAGGTAGTACTTCTTTGGCGTATCATCTCAAAGCTAAACACCCAGCTGAAGTTACGTCCTCCGGGCCCTGCCAGTCTACGCTGCTGGAGTGTGGTGCTCGTGGGCGAATAACTAAAATAGTGAGTGAGTGAGTGAGTGTGTGTGTGTTTGTGTCAGGGTTGGAGTGTGTGTGAGTGAAGAAGGGATGAGCAAAATTGTCTCTATGGAGTGAAAAATGTTCAATGTTCGATATTTTCAGCAGGATTTTTCCTTGTTCTTTTTTATTGACTCCAGCACATTTTGAAATTTAAATGACATGAAGATGAAACAATTTTTGGTTGTTATACTGGTAGTTCATGAAAGAATTGTTGTCCAAAAGCTTATCTGCACTTTATCAGAGGGCTGCTATTATTTTTTTTTTCTGTTAGCACTGTAGAAATGAGCCTTTTAAAGGCTTAAAAAGCTGAGTCAATGTTGATTGTGTTTCACAGGAAAGAAACTATGCTGAGAGATCAAAGAAAGTTCTTAAATAAAATAGTCTTTGAATCTAAATTTACTGTCTTTGTGTCGATTCTACATTAATCCCATGATTTTACTCGAGTAAATATCTGTTACAAGCTTCTGTCGTCAGTAGGAAAATGAGATTAATCTAGATTAATGTATTGATTAATTAATCTAGATTAATCTAGATTCATTCATTAATCTAGATTAACTACAGAGAATTGTGGTATTAATTAGTTAATTTTTTTTAATCAATTGACAGCACTACTATATATATATATATATGTGTGTGTGTGTGTGTGTGTGTGTGTGTGTGTGTAACAAGTGTGTTCTGCTATATGTGAAGTTCGCCAAAATTTAAAGAGCATATTGCAGGTAAAAAAAAAAATTGGATAAACACTTGATATGGTCTGAAAGTAGTAGTAGAATAAGTCAAACACTGATTTTTTTAATTAATCGTGACAAAAAGGCACAAATTTAGAGGATGAAGTAGCTATTTTCAGTGTCCCTGTTCAAAAAGCTACCTCAACCTTCGCCGCGTCATTTGACGTCATCCAGGGGACGAGCGTTCTCCGCCTCCGCTCTGATCCATGTGTTTGATAGGAGAAAGTGAGTGAGAGCGGGGATTTCGAGTCGTGTTTCTACAAGTTTTTTTATTTGATTTGATCGTTCATTGGGATGGTTCAATGATGCACTCTTACTCTGGATGCAAAAATAGCAACTTAGCAGGACATCGAGTCGATCTTTTCCCCAAAAGGAGGAAAGAGTTAGCTTCCATGCTCAGGTTCGTTTTGTGCAGCTGAAGAAACAGGACTTTATCTCTACATCGGTCACTGAAAAGCAATTGTTTGTGGTGACAGGGAGACTATGCTCCTGGTTTTATGATGGAGTTCAGGATCAGATACTGGAGCCAGGACCGGGTGAGATGATGGAGGTGAAGCCGCAGACAGCGACAGGTTCAGCAGCAGCCACAGCCCGGCTCCAGGTGTCAGATGGAAACAAGGATTTATCAGAGGTTCATCCCGACAGAAACGTCATCTGAGCACTGTAAGTCTCGATTTATTTATTTTACGACCCTGGATTAGTGGATATACGAGTTTTAACGGGTGGAAAAAGTGTTTGTTGAATACACGATATCGCCAAAGCCGGTGCTGCGTCTCTTTTCTCACTCTCGCGGAAAACCGTAGTTCAGATTTGGCGGTTTAACAAGTTTTACTCTTCCAATGGACTGATTTGTGATCGGCACCAAACGCACTACGGACTTTTTAAGTTCCTGTTTCTGAGTTCAAACTTTAAATACTCTGATGTGAACAGCATCAGGCTCCATGTCTGTAGCTAATGCCGTCACTCACCAGGACTCGCGCTCTTCTCCTCTGGTCCTCCTCACTCCTCAGCTCCCTGCTCTCCTTTACCCATAATTCCTCCTAATCCTGCCCTGTTCCTGCTCTTCATTTTGTCTAAAAGTCCCATCATTTTAATCCTGAGGACACTCATATGTATAGGAATGCAGATTTTCTCCTTTTCATTCACAGTAGTGTCAGTCTGATCTATGTTCACGTTAACGTTGAACTGAGGAGTTTTCAGCAGTTTCTCCCCTGGATGACGTAACAGCCCAATGCCAGTTTTTAATGCAGAAGTTAAAAATAGCGAACTAAAACATCTCCAGCAAACTCTGTGGTTCACTAATTTCAAAAATTCCTTCGGAACATTGTTTTTGGGCATCTTTCCTATGATTTTAGTCAAAGTTGTGTTTAACCTGCAATATGCTCTTTAAGGTTGATAAGTTTCCTTTAAAGTGACTCTTTCAGCGTAAAGTTTATTTGTTCTAATTGTAACTGCAAGACTCTTTTTTTGTTTGTATTGAAGACTTTTATTTTGAAGGTCGTGCTCTATGTAGCAACAGGAAACCAGCAGCTCGTTCTCTCTGCTGCTGGATTTTCTTGACACGGTACGGTTCTCACACAGCTCTGTGATGAAAATGTGTTTTAACGCGTAATGCACTACTTTAAAGTGAAGAAAAGAATGAGAAAAGTAACATTAACATCATAAACACTTCTTGTAACGGAGGAATGTGTAAATGAATGTATTTGTTATTTTTCGGAATGACCAGCTAACAAATTAGCATGCTATCTCGTCACTAACGTGCTGATTGACTTGTCACTGTTGTGTGCGTGTGTGCGTGTGTGTGTGTGTGTGTGGGATGCTGAAACATGTAGGAGGAGGAGCTGTGTGAGAGCACTTGCCGATGCACTGACCTGCTGTGTTATTTTCTATTTGTGCAGTAAAGCCATGAACCTGATTCAAAGAGAGTAGTGTCATCATTCTGCCAAGAGTTCAACCAGAATCGAGGGGTTATATATATATATATATATATATACACATACATTTTCTTTCTGACAAGAGCTACGGGGGGAAGTATCAAAGATCAACTGGTCAACCAGGACTGAGAGGTTGGTGAACTAGACTCTACAATAACATGGAGATTTCAGGTTTCAACATCATCTACACTCATTGGATTCTTCTCCCTGACAGAGTCAGAGTTTAGTTGCAGCTTCATACTGACCTGAGAGTTTCCAGTTTCCAGTGAGGACTCTTCAGTCCAGCAGACAGCAGCTCCACTCCTGAATCCTGCAGGTCATTGTGACTCAGGTCCAGCTCTCTCAGACTGGAGGACTGTGAGCTGAGGACTGAGGCCAGAGCTTCACAGCTTCTCTCCGACAGATTACATCCAGAAAATCTGAAAACATGCAAATATTTGCTGAACATGCTGTTGGCTGTGTAATAATTGCAGGACATACATTTTCATGGTACTTTATAAATCACACCTGTGGTTGTCTTGTTGTCAGTGACGTGGTGTGGGGGATTTTTTGAGGGTGTCAAGTGAGACAAAACCTCTAATCTATGTACTTTTCTGAGGGTGGGGGACAGGAGAGAGTATGTAGCAGCTTTTAGCTGAGCTTTTAGAACACCTCATTTTTACCAGGACTTACACACTTCTGTTATAAGACTGACAGACACATGTGCGTGCTCTCTCTCCCTCTCTCTTTTACTCACTCACAAGCACACACATGTGGTCCTCCTAAACAGCTTATTAATTAATGCATTTTCTTATAATATTTGTGCCCCNTCTACCAGCAAGTTTTAGAGCACTTCATGCTTCCTGCTGCTGACCTGCTCTATGGAGATGGAGATTTCAAGTTCCAAAAGGACTTGGCGCCTGCACACAGCGCAAAATCTACCCGTGCCTGGTTTACGGACCATGGTATTTCTGTTCTAAATTGGCCCGCCAACTCCCCTGACCTTAGCCCCATAGAAAATCTGTGGGGTATTGTGAAAAGGAAGATGCAGAATGCCAGACCCAAAAACGCAGAAGAGTTGAAGGCCACTATCAGAGCAACCTGGGCTCTCATAACACCTGAGCAGTGCCAGAAACTCATCGACTCCATGCCACGCCGCATTAACGCAGTAATTGAGGCAAAAGGAGCTCCAACCAAGTATTGAGTATTGCACATGCTCATATTTTTCATTTTCATACTTTTCAGTTGGCCAACATTTCTAAAAATCCCTTTTTTGTATTAGCCTTAAGTAATATTCTAATTTTGTGACACACGGAATTTTGGATTTTCATTTGTTGCCACTTCAAATCATCAAAATTAAATGAAATAAACATTTGAATGCATCAGTCTGTGTGCAATGAATAAATATAATGTACAAGTTACACCTTTTGAATGCAATTACTGAAATAAATCAAGTTTTTCAAAAATATTCTAATTTACTGGCTTTTACCTGTAATTGGTTAAACATTATTTTTTTTCACCAAGAGATACAAGCTCAGCCAAGCCTGCTCACTGACACTGATTGCTCAGTGTTAAGTATCGAGTTTCACTGTTTATCACCATGTAACATTTAGAGGGGCGCTGCTTCACTCATTGTAAAATGCTGAATCAGAAGAGAGAAATGGGAAAGTGATGACAAATAAGGGATTTTTTTTATATGACTACGACAGTCTGAAAAAACAGGAAAGCCTGGCTTCACTTGGCCTCTGGAAGAAAACACCACTGCTTGTTGAAACACTGTTTTTAATGAGACAGCCTCAATAAAGAGGCTTTTACTTCCCTGACCTCTCCTTACTGATGATCTGAGAAACTTTAGAGTCATGCTGAGTTTAGTGTTTTGAAGTCACTTCCACTCATTGGATTCTTCTCCCTGACAGAGTCAGAGACTAGTTGCAGCTTCATACTGACCTGAGAGTTTCCAGTTTACAGTGAGGACTCTTCAGTCCAGCAGACAGCAGCTCCACTCCTGAATCCTGCAGGTCATTGTGACTCAGGTCCAGCTCTCTCAGACTGGAGGACTGTGAGCTGAGGACTGAGGACAGAGCTTTACAGCTTCTGCCTGACAGATTACATCTAGAAAATCTGAGAAAACACACAGGTGTTTGTTGAATATATATATATATATATATATATATATATATATATATATATATATATATATATATTTTTTTTTTTTTTTTTTCCCCTGACAAGAGCTACGGGGGGAAGTATCAGAGATCAACTGGTCAATCAGGACTGAGAGGTTGGTGAACTAGACTCTACAGAAACATGGAGACTTCAGGTTCCAACATCTTCTACACTCATTGAATTCTTCTCCCTGACAGAGTCAGAGTTTAGTTGCAGCTTCATACTGACCTGAGAGTTTCCAGTTTACAGTGAGGACTCTTCAGTCCAGCAGACAGCAGCTCCACTCCTGAATCCTGCAGATCATTGTGACTCAGGTCCAGCTCTCTCAGACTGGAGGACTGTGAGCTGAGGACTGAGGACAGAGCTTCACAGCTTCTCTCTAACAGATAACATCCACTCAGCCTGAAGAAGATGATGGAAAGAGAAGAAACAGATGGTTTCAGTCATCATGAAGAGAATGAATTCTCTTTCAAATGTCTGACTCCTTCACTCACACAGCTTTGTTTGCAGCTTTGATCACTGGCAGCAGCCTCAGAAGAGCCTCCTCTGAAGCAGAGTATTTCTTCAGCTCAAACAGCTCC
>RPOG01005131.1:0-31622 GCA_008086565.1 Thalassoma bifasciatum | reverse complement strand
TGTGTCATACTTAGCATCTCATCAAACTTTGCAAGAACCCAGGACTAAAAGAGTGATGAGCCTTTGACTCTCGGATGAAGTCTTGTAAAATAAGATGATCAGAATAGAAAACGTGACCCTCGTCTGTCTCGTGCTGCACATCACACCTGACATGGGCTTTTGGCTGCTTGGCTTTAAACTGAATGTCTTATGTCCTGAACTTATCCCCCCGTCTATTCCAGGCTGTAGCCAGCCACTCAACCATCTATGTAAGGTCTCATTCCCAGCTGTCCCGAGTCCCTGAGTCTTTGACTTTTATGATTGCACAAGATCACTGGGGAAGGTGTGAAGCACCTTGCCTCATTAAAACTTGAAGCCAGCAGAGCTATTGTTAGAATTTGTCCTTTGTTGTAGTGAAAGGTCACTTCTAAGGGGGTGTTAAGCTCTGGTGGAGGCCAAACTTTATTGTTCTCTTGCCTTGTCTTCTCATCTCTTATTCAGAGGGAGGATCTCCGTGAGGAACCAGACGTCTGTGCTGCTTGTCTTCTCACTGTAAAATGGCCAGGACACAGCGAAATAAAGAGAAGGTACTGATAACCATTTAAAGACTTTATGCCGGAAATGTCATTGGATTTTCTGACCTGTTATCAGGTATATATATGTTTTTGTTAATTGGTGAAATTTGTGCCTCAAATACATCAGGTTTGTCTTGGAGGATTGGACGTGAGAGCACAACCAATTCAGATTATCCTCCGTCATCCAGGCACCCTCCATCTGCTGCCTTTGAAAAGAATGTCCATATCTCGAGGGACAGAGTGGCCACCTCTCCCGCAATAAAGGTTAGTAGCTTTTTTTTTTTTTAACTTTCCAACACTAAAGATTTCAGTCAAAAAATGTGACTTAAATCTATGTGATAAGAAAACATTTGATTACTTGTGGGGAAGCTCCAATTTTCTCCATACAAACAAGAATTTCTTATGAACATCTTGTTGATTATCAATTCTAACCACTAACAGAGCCACCGAACAGTTAATTTACAATTAGTTAAAGGCATTAAAGAAAGGGCTATTTACAGGAAGCCATTTAAAGCCATTCAAAAGCAACTCCTTTTAGTTCTTCTTCATGGTCAGATAAAAGTGTGTGATGGTGTCTGTATCTGCAGGGGGCTGCCCCCTACCTTCTATGTTTTGTGTGTTTGGGAGTTGTGAGGAGTTATTTGCCCCAGCTCAAAACAAACAATAGATTACTCTCATAAAAGTTTGGAAAAAGATATCTGACTGAATCTCTTGTAGACACAACAAACCCGATCAAGTGTTTGTATTTATTTAAAAAAAATCTTATCAGACTTATTATGAACAAGATTCACCTGAAAGTCCAGAACAATGTCATATTTCCAAATGTTGAAAGAGAAAAATGATGCATGAGTTGCATGTAAAGAGTAAATAAAAATACATAGAAGAGACAAAGAAAAATGTACATGTTTGGTGTCTCCGATTTAACTTTATTCTCACATAAGTAAAACATTTTCTTGGACGTGTCAGTTGAATGTGATAAGACAACATTACTTTGAATAAGAAAAACACTGGCTAAGTTTTCAATTTTTGCACTGTTGTGTGTCTGTGGTTGAAAGCAAATTGTATTTTATGTATTCTCTTCCATACGTACGAACTTTCAGTGCAGCCATGTGCTATGTAAGAATGTAATTGGTTGCTTTGTTTTCTATACAGAGCAGTAGACTGTCGTCCTATTGAGCTTTTTTACTGAGGGGTGAAAAAGAAAAAAGTTGTGTGTAACTATAATCTGCGTATTATTTTATACATGCAATCACTTGTTGCTGTTAAGTTTCTAAGGCTGAATATATTTTCCGAGGTAATATATCAATTCACCACTTTAACTGTGATATGTAGAGTATGACTGTAATGTGTAGGAACCCACTTGCAACAACACTCATCAGGAGCAATAATTTATGCAAGCTGTTCTCATTACTGTAGCTCTTCAAGCATTTGGGCTGGCAAGAAAAATTCAGAAACTTTCAGAAAGGGAAGAAGATGAGTTTTCTGTGCATAATTCGAAATAAAAAATGTCAAAAGATGGTCTGTATGATACATGGGTGAGGGGGTCAGTGCCATCGTCTTACCATACCACATGATACTGTTCTTAGCGTTTCATTGTGGTGTTTGGATTGCAGCCATAGATTATTTTACACATGGTCCTTGTCATGGTGATGTCATTCATTTGTTTCTGGTATTGACCTTGGCGCCTGTTGTTAGTGGATGCCATATTGGAAATGCTGAACTCAATCAGGCTTTGCTCAGTAAGTGTAAGGTAAAGAAGCCAGCCTCTCTGTTAAATTTGCAATGCCATTATAGATTGGGCTTAACTCAAAAGTTTAAAAACTTTGAAAATGTGTAAAACATGTAAAAAGAAAGCACTTTTAGCACTTCCACATAACCTTTTTAATTTTACATGCCACTTGGTCACAGCCCATTTTCTGTGTCAAAGGAGGGATTTAAACTTTAACGTTGTTTTATGTGGGAATTAATCTGCATAAAGATGATCTTTTATGGGCTGTCATTTGATCAGCGGTGTTGGTCATCACTCAGTTGGAAAGTTAGGGGTTCGATCCCAGGTCGTGTTAACCCTCAACTGCCCCCTTGTGGCTGTGCCAGTGGTGTGAATGAGATTCGTCAGCACTGATGTCTCCCCACACTGCACTATCAGCCTGTCTGCTTGGAAAAATAAAGGGAAAACTCAAACAACACATCATAACAAATGAAATAATGCAGTTGAAATGTTTTATTTAATACATAATAGCGTGCACTGAGAACAAAATAGCATAAACATGATCAATGTAAAATCAAAATTATCCCATGGAGTTCTGGATTCAGAACCATACTCAAAATAAAAGTGGCAAATCACATTGCAGGCTGATCAAAGCTAAAATTCCTCAAAACATGAAACAGTATGCGGCTCAGTAGTATGTGGGGCCTCCACATGCCTGTATGACCTCCCTGCAATGCCTGGGCATGCTTTTGATAAGACAGCGGATGTTCTCCTGAGGGTTCACCTCCCAGATGTAGGTTAAAGCATCAGTCAACTCCTGGACAGTCTGTGGTGCAACATGGTGTTGATAGATAGAATGAGACATGATGTCCCAGGTGTGCTCAATTGGATTCAGGTCTGGGGAACAGGCAGACCAGTCCATTACATCAATACCTTCATCACTGAGGAACTGTTGACACACTTCAGCCACATGAGACCTGCTGGCATTGTCAGGCTTTAGAAGGAACCCAGGGCCCACTGCACCTGCTTATGGTCTCACAATGATTCTGTGGATCTCATCCCAAAGCTGTGCGGCCATCCAAAGAAATGCCCCCACACCGTTACTGACCCACTGCCAAACTGGTCATACTGGAGGTTGTTACAGGCAGCATAACGTCCTCCCCAGTGTCTCCAGACCCTGTTATGTCTGTCACATGTGCTCAATGTGTACCTGCTCTCATCTGTGACGAGTAGAGGGCACCAATGGCAAACTGGCCAATATTGTGTTCCCTGGCAACCCTGTATGGGGTTGGGCTGTGAGAACAGGCCCCACCCCATATCACCCTCTAGAAGTGCTCCTCCTGTTACTTCTTGCACAGAGCAGGAGGTAGCGGTCATGCTGCTGGCTTGTTGCCCTCCTACGACCCCCTCCACGTCTCCTGGTGTACCGACCTGTCTCCTGTTATCTCGTCTATACTCTAACACTGGGCTGAGAGACCCAGCAAACCTTCTTGCCACAGCTCGCATTGATGTGCCATCTTGTATCAGCTGCACAACCTGAGTAGCTTCTGTTGGTTGCAGACACCATCTCATGCCACCTCTAGGACTGAGAACACTAACAAAATTCAAAAGTGACCAAAACATCAGCCAGAAAAGATGAGAACAGAGTAATGGTCTGTGGTCACCACCTGCAGAACCACTCCTTTATAGTGGTTGTCATGTTAATTGCCTCTTATTCCCACCCGTTGTCTTTTCCTGCACAACAATAGATGAAATTAATTCACAATTACTGTTGCTTTGAGGTTGATCTCACACAAATGTGACAATATTGTGTTGTTTAAGTGTTCCCTTTATGTTTGTTTTTAGAAGTGTATATGCATTGTGTGTGAACGGCTGAATCTAACCTGTGACCTTAAAGCTCTTTTAGTGTTCAGAAAACTAAAAAGGAGCCTTATTGACAACATCATGTTCTATTTTCTAGAATACAGAGTGTAAGCCATGGCTGAAATGCGAAGAACAGTTTGGAAGGAAAAGGTGTAGCCACCACGAGCTCTTTGTAGTAAATAAAAAGTCAAGAAACAGTGTAAGATGCACAGTAAATTTATTCTACTGGACAAACAGCATATTTAGGGAGACACTGTTACACAGGTAACACATGCCTCAGAAGTTGATATTTGAGAGAGCTTCACTCCTCATCAAATCCTTTCTGAAAGAGAAGAAAATCAGAGAAGTTTAAAACTGTCTGACTTCTTTTTTGTTCCTTTCGAAGTTTTTTCCCATTATGTCACAATAAATCCAACTATACTGACCTTTGACCCTGCATCACGGCTCTTGGCACGAAGCTTGTTGACCTGAGACTCAGCGATGTCAGCTCTCTCCTCAGCCTCATCCAGCTCATGCTGCAACTTGCGGAACTTGGTCAGATGAGTGTTGGCTTGTTCCTCCTGAGACAGAAAACGGGTGTGTTACAAACTTACATCTGCTGGTGCCAAAGCTTGTGGAAACTTTGTTTGGATGTTGTAGATACTCACTGCCTCCTCAGAAGTCTTTTTGTAGGATTTAACCTTCAGCTGCAACTTGTCCACTAAATCTTGAAGACGTGCAAGATTTTTACGGTCTTCTTCTGTCTGGATCACACAACATAAAAAGATGTATCGTTCTGGTTCTGACCACGGTACAATGGCATCAAATACTATCACCTTTAACTGTCATTACCTGATAAGTAAGCTCCTTGATGCGTCTTTCATACTTTCTTATTCCCTTCACAGCATCACTGGCTTTTCTCTGTTCACTCTCAACCTCACCCTCAAGTTCCCTGACCTGTAGGATACAGAGGACAATCACAAAGAGATCAGTCAAAAGCCCCTGAATCGACAAAGACCATCCAAAGATCTGAAGATTTAGATGACGCAAACATAAATAATGTACTCACCCTGGCCTCCAGCTTCTGCACCTGCTTCTTCCCTCCCTTCATAGCGATCTGCTCAGCTTCATCCAGACGGTGCTGCAGGTCTTTATACCAGACGAGGTACAAGAAGAAGTATGCGAGGTCCACTCGTGACCACAGGACAAGAAAGAAGTCGAGGAGACGGTAGTACCGTCGTAGTCATTACCGGAAGAACCCCTTTTCCTCAGCGTTCCTGCACTCCTGAACGGCATCTTCCACCTCAGTTTGAAGCTGGGATGTATCAGCCTCCAGCTTCTTCTTCTGGTTTATCAAGCTGGTGTTCTGGTTGGATACAAGTAGGGTTGGATTTGCATTATGAAACAATGTTTTTGGACTTGCTTTACTTAGTTTCTATTTCCTGCATCTTACCTGTGAGTGCAGTAGCTGCACCCTCTCGCTGACATCCAGCAACTCTTGCTCTGCAAGTTTGCGTCCTCTCTCAGTTTGCTCCAGAGCAGATCTCAGCTCCTCCAGTTCAGCCTGAAGCAGGTTGTTACGTCTCTCAACGATGGCGATGTTCTCCCTCATATCATCGTTTGTTCGCTGGGACTCATCGAGTTGTAATTGTGCATCCTTGAAAATGAAATCCAAGAAAATCAAATTTGAGCTGAGCCAATTAAACAATTAGATGACATTTGAGTGTTCAATTCTACCTTCAGATGTGCATGAACAGATTTGAGCTGTTTCTGAGCTTCAGCAGCTTGTCTGTTGGCCTGACTGAGCTGGATCTCCATCTCATTCAGATCTCCCTCCATCTTCTTCTTCAAGCGGAGGGCCTCATTCCTGCTGCGGGTTTCAGAATCAAGAGAGCTCTGAAGAGTATCCACAATTCTCTGCTGGTTCCTCTTTGCCTGCTCCATCTCTTCATCCTTCTCTGCCAATTTGCGCTCAATATCAGCCTTGACTTGGTTGAACTCGAGCTGAGCTCTGAGGATTTTACCCTCTTCATGCTCCAGTGAGGCCTTTCATGAAATAAAGGAGAGAAGGATAGAGAAGACAAGTTGTTGTGACACATCTTGTTCAGTTCCTGAGGTCTGCCTCTGAAACACCCAGCGTACCTCTGCCTCCTCAAGGGCTGTTTGAATCTCAGACTTCTCTTGTTCCAGTTGTTTTCTGATCTTCTCAAGCTCATGGATGTTCTTCCCACCCTCACCAATTTGTTCAGTGAGGTCAGATATTTCCTCTGTGAAATCAAATGTTGCATTAGCAGAGGTCAGAAAAACATAGCTCTATGAGAGTGATGGATCTGGGTTTAGCCTCACCCTGCAGATTCTTATTCTCTCTCTTCATAGTCTCCAGATGCTCCAGAGATTCTTCATAGCTCAAAAACTCAAACTTCTCGAGACACGAGTCTCTGGACCGGAGAAAGACTCTCGAGAGGTCGAGACAGACTCTGAGAAGTATGAAAACAAAGGTAAGACTGTTCTGGACTTTACACATAAAGTGTCCAAATTACATGAATGAGTGATGTTGTGACTACTATTCCAAACACAAATTTTAAGGTGGAACAGTTTCAAAGATTGCTTCTTGTCCAGAGCAGCAGCAGCAGCATTAGACCTCTCCACATCCACCATGAGATCTTCAATCTCATTCTGCAGTCTGTGTTTGGTTTTCTCCAGAGAGGAACATTTAGCATTCACCGCTTCAACAGCCTCCTCGGCGTCCTGCAGACGCTGAGCCAGCTTCTTTCTACATGTTGATGGAGCTNCTCTGTCTGAGACTCTTCATACTTTTGTTTCCATTCTGACAAGACCTGAAATGTGTATTTCACAGGTTTAATGTACTTACTCACTACAACACTGATGATAAGGTTTGTGTTTAAAATTCCACCTTGTCAAAGTTTCTTTGCTTCTTGTCCAGAGCAGCAGCAGCAGCATTAGACCTCTCCACATCCACCATGAGATCTTCAATCTCATTCTGCAGTCTGTGTTTGGTTTTCTCCAGAGAGGAACATTTAGCATTCACCGCTTCAACAGCCTCCTCGGCGTCCTGCAGACGCTGAGCCAGCTTCTTCCTACATGTTGATGGAGCTTTGTCAGGGCTAATTCTTTTTTAATGTACATGAGCTGGTAAAGTGATTATAGATTGAACCTACTTGGCCTCCTCCAGCTCCTCAGTCCTCTGGATGGCATCAGTTTCATACTTGGTTCTCCACTGAGCCACCTCAGAGTTGGCCTTGGACATGCTGCGCTGGAGTTCAGCCTTGGCCTCTTGTTCCTCCTCGTACTGCTCTCTGAGCAGGTCACAGTCATGACGAGAGGACTGAACCGCATGAGCCAGGGCGTTCTTGGCCTAGAGAAGAGAGTGAATCTCAATGTTTGTGATGTACCATCATTTGCATCTTCTGCCCTTAATGAGGAACCATGTGTTTGTTACCTTCACTTCCTCCTCCAGTTGTCTTTTAAGGTCTTCAACTTGTTGAGTGTAGGACTGTTTTCCTCTGGTGAGTTGAGACACCAGGGAATCCTTTTCCTCAAGCTGCCTGATGAGTTCACCTTAAATAAAAGAAAGATATGATAAGTTTTCATCCCTTTTCAAATAAAATGCACATGAAACCAGATTGTTACCATTTTCAGTTTGAAGCTTTGCTTTCTGCATGGTGAAGTCATTGATGACGCGCTGTCCCTCCTCTGACTTTGTTTTATATTCATGCATCTGGTCTTCTAGAGACCTGCACATTTTCTCCAGGTTATTCTGGAAATGAAAGAAAACCACAATGGTCCACGAGCTTCTATAGAAATGCTGATCTTTTTGAGAAACTCATGCAACAATGATAGAAGAAAAGACATTCTGCATCAAACCTTTTTACCTTAGACTTGACGATTTGTTCCATGTTGGAGACCACATCATCCAGCTCCAGTCTGAGCTCACTCTTCTCCTTCTCCAGCTTCTGCTTGACTCTCTGCAGGTTGTCGATCTGCTCTCCCAGGTCAGCCACACTGTCGGCCTGTTTCTTCCTGAGTGTAGCGGTGGTGGCCTCGTGCTGCAGAGTGGCCTCTTCGAGGTCTCTGCGGAGTTTTAGGAACTCGGCCTCCCTCTTCTTGTTCATCTCAATCTGAGCAGCTGTAGCTCCACCAGCCTCCTCCAGTCTCTCACTGATCTCCTCCAGCTCTCTGGCCAAGTCTGCTCTCTGCTTCTCCACCTTAGCTCGGGCAGCTCGCTCTGCCTCCAGCTCTTCCTCCAGCTCCTCGATGCGGGCCTGGAACAAGGTCACATTATTTTTTTCTAATCTTAAAGGTGGCAACAGATAATATCCCGTTCCCAATAAGCTTACTAATTGCGTAATGTCTTGTCACGTTACCTGTAGCTCCTTCAGTTTCTTCTGGAGCTGGGCACTTATCATTTGTTCATCTTCTATTTTACCAAGAAGTTGACTGATTTCAAAATCTTTCCTGTGAATGACAAAGGTCTGATAAATACAATGTGAACCAAAGTTTGTCATTTGCCTTTTAAAATGTTTTTTCCTGTGTTACTTTTTCAGTCTCTCTTCCAGTTGCTGCTTGTCATTTTCCAGGTCCATGATGGTCTCCTGGGCTAGTTTTAAGTCTCCTTCAAGCTTCCTTTTGGCTCTCTCAAGGTCCATTCGCACTTTCTTCTCTTGCTCAAGGGACCCTTCAAGCTGTTATGGATGGTATGATAAACATTTTCGAAGGGTCAAAAAAACCATCATGTTCACCCAAGGTTTATCTTTAAGCCTACACTCTCTTTGTATTTCCAAAGTTCTTACATCATCCACTTGCTGCTCCAGCTTGGCCTTGGCCTTGGTCAGAGTGTTGACTTTGTCTTCTTCACTCTGAAGATCATCCAGTGTTTGCTGATGAGCTTCCTGTAAGGCTTTCTTTTCCTTGGTCAGCTTAGCAATGATCTCATCTTGAGCTGCCATTTCCTCCACCAGGTTTTTAACCTGTTGTTGAAAAGAAACAAACCATAAATTCTGCCAAACTCCAAAACCAAACTTAAAGTCAACCCGTTTAAAACAGTCTGGAGTGATCATGAGACTGGTAAATAATTTCTGGATTTTTATAGGCATTTTTTTAAGTCATTCAGCCGTACCACTATGACAGTGTGCGAAATAAAGTGTAAGACCCCTGTTGTCAGGTCAGAGCCACAACAGTACTGATCTGACAATACAAAGAATTAACGTGGACCTCTGAATGAGTGCCGTGGCATCTGGAACCAAGACATTGGCGGGATGTCTTTTGGGTCCCAGACATTGTGATCTAAGAGCTACATGGATTAGACTTTGATGTAACCCAAAGATGTTCCATTGGAATGAGATCTAGAAAATTTGGAGACCAAATTGATAACGACAGTTTCCTCGGGGCCCCCTTCTTTCATTGCTCTATGGTCCAGTTCTGATGAGGTCATGCACTTAGATGCTGCAGTTGCTTAAGGTGGTGGACAGGGGTCAGCATTGGGCACCCCTGGCTTTTTTACAGCTTCACAGCCCCATACACAACAGACGGTGTCTTCTGACCATAGACTGTATAAAATATGGACCTAATCTGTTACTGCATTGACCACCTCAGACTGGGAACTCTGGAGTTTGGTCGATACTTCAACCACGTGAGCTGACCACAACACATTCATTTTTCTGCTGTCAACACATTAATTTCAAAAACAAAATGTTCATATTTTTCTTTACACTTGGCAGTCATTATGCTATGGCTGGCTAGTGTAAGGTATCCTCCTTGTGTTGTGAGGATCTGTAGAGGTTGAAAGTACCTTGTTCTCAGTGGCATGCTTCTCTTTCTCAACTTTAGCCAGAGTTAACTCGAGGTCATCTATGTCCTTCTTCAACTCTGAACACTCGTCCTCCAGTTTCCTCTTCTTCGCTGTCAGTTCAGCATTCATCTCCTCTTCATCCTCCAGTCTTTCTGTCAGCTCTTTGATTTTTGCTTCCAGCTGAATCTTACTCTTGATCAGCCCCTCGCATCTTTCTTCTGCATCACAAAGATTATCTTGTTCCTGTTGTACGACAGGACATAGAATTACACAGATGTTTGTTTTTCATATAAGTAAAAAGGCTTGAGGAACATACAGAACATACAGATTGAACTTGGAGCTGCAGGTCGTTCTTCTCTTGGAGAAGAGTGACCATTTTTTCCTCCAGCTCCTTCTTGCGGGCTTCAGATTTTGCGTAAGCCTCTTTCAACTTCAGGAATTCTTCCTTCATGTTGGCCATCTCTTTCTCAGCCTCTGCAGATCTCAGCAGAGGTTTGATTTTGAAGAAGATCTTCATCCAGGGCCAATTCTTGACCCCCATGAAGGCACGGATGTTCCACTGGATCACGAGCAATGCATCCCTGCAGATATCAGAATAAAACTGCTTTTACAGCCTTCTTTTGGAAGGACTATAAGAATGATTGACACTAGCTAAATCAATTTCCACCCTTCATAAGTGAAATGTGTGAATAAGAGTTGCCTTGACATAGCAGGCTTTCAGGATTGTAGGCTCAGGTACCTGCGTTCAACGATCTTCTGGAATTCAATTCTTGCCAGAACACCTCTTGACCTTGCCTGGAGCCTGGTAATGATGAGAGCTAAACGGTCATCTCTCATCTCCTCCAGAAGACCAAGAAGCCCTGCTTTGAAGAACACCTGATTCCAGGGAACAGTGGACATAAGCAATAGATTAATGCACATAGGCACATAGCTCATTTTGATTGTTGATGACATTTCCTTGTGAACCTGAAGACAACCAAAAAGTCTGAGCTCTTTACTGAAATACATACATGCAATAGTCTCCTTACTTTCACAGTACCATTAGAATTGCAGTTCGTTATAAACCACAGCAACCGCATACGTGCTGTTAGAACGCTCATTGTGTAATATTACGTTGTAAACACATCTACTTAATCCATACATGTACCTTGGTATGCCCCAGCTTGTACTGGTTATGGTCAATGTCCAAGGAACCCAAAAGCTTCTCCGCAGCTTTTTTGTTATCAATGAACTGTCCCTCAGGGATAGAACTTGGGTTCAAGATGCGGTATCTTTTTGATCATGAAAAGAAAGTTATAAAGTAGTTNATTCCAATTTGTGTAGGATGGAGTCAATTCTTCCACCACAATGCTGAATTCTTTGGGACTCAGTATTTAAACTGTTGTGGTCACATAGGCCTGTTAACTTTGAGAGGCAGTGATTTTTATATATATATATGACTGACACCTCTGTTTGAAATCTCCGTAGAGGATCCTGTTTGGGAATCCCTTCCTGCAGATCCTGATGCCTTCCAGCACACCGTTACAGCGCAGCTGGTGCATCACCAGAGGGTTCTCCATGGCCCCAGGAGTCTTGGTCTCATTGGGGATGATGCAGCGCACAAAGTGAGGGTGAGTAGACCTCAAGTTGGTCATCAGCTTGTTCAGGTTCTCCTGTGAAGTTCACAACAAAGGGCAGAATAATTGTTAAACAAGAATGGACACTGTGTTAGCTGTGGGGAACAAGTTAATATGTAACAAACTGTCCATATTATTGAACCCACCCTGTGTAAAGCTGACACAGTTTGGAAGGATGAACCTTTCTTCTTGGTACCACCACCTTTTCCCTTCCCACCAGACTCTTGAGCTAAAAGACAATAAATCATTAGATATACAGAAGTAATGAATACTTAGGATATTATATGTAATGCCTAGACTCAGAAACATGCAGTTCCTGTTGTGTCAGAAGGATAAACAACGTATTACGTGTGTAGTGAATTTTCTTCTGTGATTTTAAACTCAAATAGTCTCCAAAGATTCCTTACCTCTAAATTTGTGTGTGTTAATGTACAATGTTTGCTGTTGTTAGAGTCACCTCTTAATGCTACAGGTTCTGCTGTTTGAAAGACTCACACATTCATCACATTTTTAAAAAGCACTTCTGTTTTTTTAAAGACCAACCTGAATCAGCTCCAGCGTAGTTTGCAAAGAGTAAAGCAAGTAGCTTCATAGTAGACTTCTGGTAAAGTCCGACCACTGTCTCATTCAGAGGATCCTTATTCTTCACCAGCCAGTTGTTGATGTTATAATCAACAGTTCCAGCGTAATGAACCAGGGCAAAATGAGCCTCTGGTTTTCCTTTAACCACCCTCGGCTTCTGGAAATTTGCAGTTTTCCCAAGATGGTTGTCGTAGAGCTTTGCTTTGAAGGTGGTGTCAGAGGCTTTTGGGAACATGCACTCCTCTTCAAGGATGGACATGATACCCATGGGCTAAAAATTGAAGTAAACTGTAAAGATAAATCTCAGCACAAAAAGAATATCATAAAAATAACATCCTAATAAAGGGTTTTTGTAACTCACCTTTTCAATCAGGTCGATACAGGCCTGTAAGTCCATACCAAAGTCGATGAAAGTCCATTCAATGCCCTCTTTCTTGTACTCTTCCTGCTCCAGCACAAACATGTGGTGGTTGAAAAACTGTTGCAGTTTCTCGTTGGTGAAGTTGATGCACAGCTGCTCAAAGGTGTTGAACTGTAACAAAGCAAGTAAAGATGTTTACTCGTTTATTCTTAAATCAAATACTTTACACACATTTTGCGATGTTGTGTCAAACTCACATCGAAGATCTCAAATCCAGCGATGTCCAGTACACCGATGAAGTACTGTCGGGCCTGTTTGGTGTCCAGGGATTGGTTGATTCTCACCACCATCCATAAAAACATCTTCTCATACACTGACTTAGACAGTGCACCAATGGCGTAGTACACCTAACAGATTCATGTTGTCAGTAAAACTCAGTGGTCCTTTTATTCCCAAACAGAACACAAGAAACAATTTATCACCTGAGCTACATTCTGTCCCTTGGTGACCCACTCGTTCCCCACTTTGACTCGTGGGTGACAGAGACCTTTGATGAGGTCAGCAGAGTTCAGGCCCATCAAGTATGCAACTTTGTCTGCATCTGTTTGAAATAAGGATTTCAACAAAGTCACAACCACCTTTCAGAAATTTTTTTCAGTGTAAAACTCTCTGAGCACAGGTAACTGATGTTACCTTCAGTCCCATCAGCCTCTGCCTGCTCCTCTCTCTGCTTCTGCTTGAACTTCATGTTGCCGTGATGCATGATGGCACCAGTCAGTTTGTAAATGCTGTTCTTCTCTTCTTGAGTGAAACCCAGAACGTCAAAGGCATCCTAAAATGTTATATCATTAGATCAAAAGAAATAATTCTGATATTGTAGAACCTGATTTAGACATCTATACTGATCAGCTTTTGAAGATTTAGCTTACATCAGTGGCCATCAGCTCCTCAGAATCATTGATGGAGGCTACTGTCGTCTCTCCTTGGGAGATGAAGGCGTAGTCGTAGGGGTTGTTGGTGATGAGCAACATCTCTACGAAAGGAGCAACCAAAATAAATGCTCATGGTTTTGTAACCCAGCAATAACTTTCCCATTTAATCAGTTGAAATAAATGTACTTGTTATTCATGGACTATTGCTGTAGAGGCTGTGATTCAACGGTTTAAAAGTACTTTTAAACATTTTCAAGTCGTAAAAGTATTCTAAATATGCTACATTTAGAATAAATAGCCACTAAATCTCCGCATTTCTTAAGTGTGGGGCTCAAGCTGGTTATTTAAATGAGGGGCTATGATGTCATGATTGACAGCTCTGTTGACAAATGTGGCCCCTGTTGTGTTTTGCAGTAATTTAGCAAAGAGAATGGAATACTAAAACAAAAGCCAGTATCTGTTTCTATTACACTTTTTTACTAAATAAAATCGATATTTTGATAGTTTTGATAAAGTACAATTGTGCCTTACTCGTATTCCATTACCACTAGAGTTGGGCAAAACTCGAGGAAGAACTCGTTCTGTGAAATTCAATTAGTTGACTGCAGAAGATGGGAAAAAGGACTGTAATAAGCAGTAACCGTGGATGTCAAAACATTTTAAGAACCTTTAACTTGATGGACATTACTGTTATTGCTGCTGTTGTTAGCAGACAAAGGCAGAGGGCATTTAGTGGTCAAACACTAGAGACTTCTGGGAAAGGGTCTTGGCTGAAGACTTTAGAGGAATTGTCTGGTGAGGGGGGATATGTTCATTATTCATGTCCAGTGACTTGTTTTTTGTGAAAAAGTTTCCATTCCACTTTGGGGATAAACTTCAATATCTCAACTCCTGAAAAAAACACCCTATGACAGCATAAAATCTTTTCATCAAAATCTGAGCGTTTTTTATTTTTTATTATTATTATTTTTTTAATTTTTGTTTCAATAACCATTTTACATTGCGATATTTAAGTTATGTGCATTTCTAGGTATAATGGAAACACAACTATTGACCTTCTTATGGCAGTGTCTGATTCACATCGCTTCATTTTTCATCAAGATTTTCATTGTTTACATAGTCAGCTCATGTTTTGATTGGTGTTGCACGTGTAGTGCCAGTCCACAGGTAACTTGCGAGTGTTAGTTACTTTCCTGCAGAATTTCAGCACCTTCAGAGGGAGTATTTTGGCCTCCATGTTGAAAATGGGTAGAGGTAAACCAACATTGACAGTTTTTTCTGTTCTATTTATTCTACAGTGGGTGGTTTTGATTGTAAAAGCAGACAAGTTTGAAGTTTACATCTCATATTTCACAGATAGACAGCCCTCACTGTCTTGGCCCTTAGTTGCTGGGATAATTACATGGTTACATATATAAGGGTAAATACGTTAAGAAAGGTTTCATTTATTTGAGTGCAAGCCTAATGGTCTCATTGATATTTTATCAGATTTAATCTCTTGAGAGTGTGTTAAGGTCACAAGATTGATTAAAGACATCAACTCAACAGTGAAAGTCCTACCTTCTTTTTTTTTACAATTACACAGTTAATGCTTGATACTTACCCAGAAGCTCAGGCTTTTGCTGAGATAAGATCTGGTAGAAAATGTGGTAGTCCCTCTCAGCTTTGAGCTGATAGGTCACTCGAGACTTTTCCAGAAGGTCTGTGAGAAAAGCGTGAATATGTTATATATATACTGATCAGTTTAAATACTATGTAGTATCTTTACATCTGAATCACTAATCATTTACTTACAAGTTTCAATATCAGCAGATGCCAGCTTCCCTCTGTTATCAAAGTGGATGCGAATGAATTTACCCTGAAAGAAAGGAAAACAATTATTTTGGTCCTGTCAATTTACTCTCAGTATGAAATTCTAATATTAGAATTGGCCGCTCACAAATCTGGATGAGTTGTCGTTCCTGATGGTCTTGGCGTTCCCAAAGGCCTCCAGAGCAGGGTTAGCCTGGATGATTTGATCCTCCAGGGTTCCCTGACCATGGCAAACACAAGTTTGAGAAATTCAGCTTAAAGTGTTCAAATGGAATTGTGTTCACAAATGACATGTACGACATATGAATTTTATTTTCACCTTCTTCTCAGCAGCTGCGTCTTTCTTCACTCCTGGGGCAGCAGCAATACTGGCAAAGTACTGAATGACACGCTTGGTGTTGACAGTCTTTCCAGCACCAGATTCTCCGCTGAGTGGAAAAGAAAGAGAACAGTGAAGACCCTCAAACAACATTCTGTGATGAAAAATGTACCGGCTGTCTGACTCACGTGATCAGGATTGACTGGTTTTCTCTGTCTGTCATAGAGAGAGATTTGAGATCATCATTGAAAGAGATAAAATGATAGCAGTGTTACAGATGTAAATGGTTGAAAGATGTTAAGTACCTGCCAGCATGTACTGGTAGGCATTGTCAGAGATGGAGAAGATGTGAGGAGGAGCTTCACTCCTCTTCTTTCCTCTGTAGGCAACAACCACTTCTTGGTTGTAGACTGGCAGCCACTTGTAGGGGTTGACAGTCACACAGAAGAGCCCAGAGTAGGTCTGCCACAGTGAGAGAGAGAGAGAGATGATGGACTGTTACTTTAGACGCTGAGATGTGTTCAGATCAAAGAAAAGGTAGAGAGGATAAAAGTGTCTCACATAGATCATCCATGCTGCGTAACGCTCTTTGAGGTTAAACAGCACAGCAGGCTCATGGAGGAAGGTGAACATGGCCATGTCTTCAATCTTATCAAACTTTGGTGGATTCTGAGGGTGGACGTCACACTCTTTCACTGTCACAGTCTATGGAGGAAGAGAATTATTTTTTACAGTCACTCCAAGAAATGCAAGACTCCAAGACGAATTGACATCAAAACCCGACACGTGTGTCCTCACCTTTCCAAACTCAGTCTGAGCAGTGACTTTGTCACCATCTCGACTGGTTACTGACGCTTTGACATACTCAACAGCTGGATCAGGCACGAAACACTCTTTCTTCATGTCGAAGGGTCTGGTCTGAGCCTCCAGACGCTCCTTATCTGACTTTCTGAGAAAAGGAGCAGCAGGCCCAAACTCTGCCATGGCGGCATCACCCATGTTTCAACCTGATTTACAAATGTAGATCTATTAATGCTTAGTACTGTGTCAGCATAAAAATCTAACAAGCAACAAGCTTTAGGAATTAAAAATAGTTCAGTGAATGTCAATGGTTTTCATGCACTCTGCTAGCCATCAGTATTCTTTATTCTTTAGAAGGATAATGTTTACATGGTCAATCTTTCCATAACAGCACTTTGGTAAGAATAAAAGTAGACTTTATGTGTTATCATGTACTGATCTATAAATCTATCAAGTTTAAGGGGTAGTAGGCAGGAAAAATGATTTTTCAGAACTAGCTTTTACCAAGGGTGTGTCAGAGTCCAGGGACAACTGGTACAGTCTCTGTATTTCTGTAGTCAGAACAAAAAGCAGAGCATGAATCCATCAAAAGTACTAAACCAGCTACAAATATCCGGTGTACACTTGAAATCATAACATTACAAAGAACTTCTAATGATTTAGTATCCGCAGCAGTCAAAGCAGCTGAGTCCTGACAGCAGGTAAATTCAGTCTCATAGAGCTGATAAAAACTTTTCCTCTTACCTTTGACTCTCAACCTTGAGCACAGAGAAGTGATGAACCCTGCAGCTGACAGCAGCCCCTCCGCTAATAAAGCTTATTTATCCACCAAATATGGGATGAATTTTTTGGGAGACAGGTTTCACATTAAAAAGCAGTCTCCTAATTGGGCGGGATGTGCAGCTGCTATTTGTTGCTTTCACCTTGTGACAAACAAGGCGAGGACACTGTTTGTACAAAGGGGAGGGCAAGAGGTGGGGATTAGAGAGAAGCTTGATATCAAGTGTCTCTTACTTTATTATAGATCTCTGAACAGAAAATTTTGCTTGATTTCTTATTGGGTACTATTTTTCCCATGCTGCAGACATATTAAAGACGATCATATTATACTTTTAAAAGTAGGTTCAAAATAGTCTGCAGTGTGTTGATGTAAAATCAAGTGTTTTATTGCACAAATACAAATCTTATTGCTAAAAACAGGTCTTGATATAATATCCTCTTTCATCTGATTAGCTCTGTCATCTAAAGAGATCAAAAGACCTGTTTCATTTCACACAATGACTTCCAACCTTGTTAGAAGTTAAATGAAAAGTTTCTCTCTGTCTCAAAGCTCAGTGTCTCCTCTCTGCTTCCCAAACAGAAAGTGATACATGAGCAACATGAAGGACTAATTTGTTCTGTTAACATAGTGATGTGAAAACAGCTCCAGACTTTTCTTGTTTAGATTCTTGAGCAAAAGCATCGGGTTCATCGAAGGTTGCTCATGTGAAAGCCAGCGAAGTGCATTTCTACACCATCTGCTGAGACAATGAAGTGTTGCAGCTGTTGTCAAGCGAAAGTTAAGGTCACAGTCTTTAAATTATCACTCATCGCTGTCCTGCCCTCTGGGTCTGCACCCTTTGTCTCGTGATGTCGTCATGGCATTGTTTCCTTTCCTTTGGCCTTGAGGACAAAGATAAACCTGTGAAATTCTTGTCTGGATTCTCTTTGCTTGAGAAGGGCAACGATATCACTGCAGAGCACAGTCTGATGTCATGATGGATGAACAGTAACAGGTGCATTGAACTGAAGGATACACAGAAACTTTCCTTCACAGTTTAAATACTTCAAATAAACTAGTAACAATTATAACTTGGGGCTTTATTTTTCTCAGTCCATCGAATATTGAAAATTGCTCCCCAACTACATTCTGGAATATTTTCTGTTCAACGGTACAATGAAAAACACATTTTGGAAAAATTATCATAGAATAGGAATGAATGGAATAGAATAAAATGGAATGTGATAGCATAGAATAGAATAGAATAGAATAGTCTTTATTGATCCCCCATGGGGGAAATTCCCACGTCACAGCAGCTCACAAACATTCCAAGTGCAAAAAATTTAACAATAAAATAGAATAAAAATAAAATATGAAGAAGATAAAAAAGATAAGATTAAAAATTAGCTACAACAATAATAATAATAATAATGATAAAATGGTAATAAAAATAATAATGATAATAATAACAATATTATTAATAATAATAATCCTAATCCTAATCCTAATATAATAATAATAGTAATAATAATAATAATAATAATAATTATTATTATTATTTTTAATATTATTATTATTATTATTATTATTATTATTATTATTATTATTATTATTATTATTATTATTGTTGTTGTTGTTGTTGTTGTTGTTATAAAATAATTATAATAATAATACTAAAGACTGAAGATAGTTATTAGAAATTAGTAATTTAGAAAAAATATAAAAATAACACTATATACAAAGAAAGATGGATTACAATTAAAAGATTAAAAAGAAAGATTTTCCAGATAAAAGTTGAAAAAATATTTGTTGTGGTATCAATATTTTGTCAACAACAACCAAATCACTTCCTAGAAACTGAAACTATCAATACTGATCAGTCTAGTACCAACATATCCCATATACCAGCCAAGTGTGTTGTGTCCTCTTCCTCTTGTCTGTGCTATAGTTGTGTTTTTCTTTTAAACAAACTCTCCCTCAAGGGCAACAAAAATATTCTTTATCCTTCAATATGAGATAAGTATCTACAGTTTACCACTCAAGTTTACATGGATTGATATAAAGTTGATTTCACTTCATTGAATTATTTGTGGTCCTCAGCTGTTTGAATCCTCGCGGGAATCTTCCTCTGATCTGTCTCCTCCCTGGTCTTCATCTGCCCTTGATGTATGTGAACATAGTTGTAACCAGACTCCTCCAAGGTAAGGCCAACTGTTGACTGCTACAGTCTAATATTAAAAGAACAAATGGTGTCACCTTGGTCGTCTGTTGTTGGTTGTTGCTACTAATTAATCCAGAAGTATTCACAAGTACAAGTCCTTCATGTACTCACATGTGACACAGGGAAACTCAAAGGTGAAATGAGGGAGGTAGAGCTTAAAAGTTGTTCTCAGAGAGTCAGAATGAGCCAGAGTCTTTGACACTGTGTTTGTGTTCTTGTATTTTTGAATTTTGAGTTTATTGCCTTTTCCAGATTTCAAAAACTTCGGAGAGTGAGGCCACGTGAGATCAGCTTTAAACTGATACATTGGGTCGGACCAACATGTTCCCTTTGCTCGGCTCCCTCTGATGATGCTCAGGATTCAGATCCTCTCTCAGGTTCTCGGGAACAATGATGCATGGTGAGTCTTCCAACTGGATTCAGACAGGAAGTAAAATATTTTGACAGCTGTCTTATTTACTAAACCTAACTTCACTTTCACGATTTCATTTATTTGTTCAGAGTTTATTCATGGTTATATTTGCAAACAATGTTTTGTCATAAAGGATTTCATATCACAGTGTGCAAACTCTGAATAATGTGCCTTATCATGTTATCATTAAATCATACAACATACTGCTACAACTGAAAATCAAGTCAGCTGAAAAGCCAAAAAAATGTCTTAATCTAAGTAGAGCTGAAAGATATATAATTATCATATCTGTATCGAGATGTGAAAATTCAAGATATTAACCCTGGTGGTGCATAGTGGTCACTACAGTTGACACCTATTTAAAAGTTATTTACTACTAAATTCAATGGTTCATGTGGTAGAAATTCATATTAGTCTGTGTCAGGATGTTTTTATTCTTCTCAGGGCCTGAAAAAATGTTTTCTATTTTTTTTTCCAAAACATGTATATTTTTTAAAATGTTATAGACAAACATCTGAGGGTGAAAAAGCTTATGAACTATAAATTATTCAGTGTTAAAATAGATGAAAGAGAGTTAAAATGTTCGTGCAAAGCATTAAAAAAGGATTATTAATGCAATTACCAAAAATATAAAAGAGAGAAGAAAAGAAGTCAAACAAAAAAAAGTCATATTTACATTGAGTTCACACTGTTTTATGTTGAATGCTCAGTCACAAATATTCGGAAAAAGAAAATGGAAAACTTTTTTCATGCCTTAAGACAAATAAAAACACTCAAAGGAAAATTCCTGACACTGACTTTTATAATTCATGCATCAGAGGGTTAATATCCCAATATTGATTATATCAAAGTTATCAATGATGTAGATTTTCCCACCTCACCCTACATGTTAAGTTGAGTCAGTCACATGATTATTGGTGACTTTCTGTTAATGTCGATGACTGACTGAGCTCTGATCAATTAACCACACTTTACACATCCTGGTATATCATGATATTTTCATTTTTCTGAAAAATGCTTAAATTTCTCTAATTTCAGAGTCACATTGCATCCTATCAATATCTAGATATCTGGAATTAATATTGAGATATGTAATTTTGTCCATATCGTTCAGCCCTGATTCTAAGTCACTAAAAGACTATAGGTCTGATGTCTGAACTTCTTGTTCATTGTAAAAGAAGAAATATTGTCCGTTGGTGAGAGAAAAATTCATTTGTTTATTTTCTTGCAGTGAAACTTTATCTTTATTTCAGAGGAGCTGTGACTCTAAACACTTGTCCTCTCAGCACAATCTTATTCAATCGCTGTTCCTACATTTAACTTTGGAAAACCTGCAGAGAGGGTTAATTATTTTCAATCAAATATCTCAAGTATTTTAGTTTGAAAATGAATTGGGCAAACAGGATATGGTTTTGACAGGTCTTGTCAGGAATGTCATGAAGAAGTGGAATCATTTTAAAAAAGCTTAAACGTTGTCATCAGAAGGTTCCTGTCTGACTTGTTCGACTGTAAGATTGTTCCGCTTATTTTAGAAAACATTTTGTAGTAGTGGATACCGCTGAACGATTTTAGAAAAAGGTCTAATTGCGATTTTTCTGGCAGATGTTGTGATTTAAATTCAACTCGTGATTTTTTTCATATCAAGCTTCAATGAAGTTTTCACGATGTTCAGAAACATTTACAAACTTCACAGAAAATTACATCAAACCATCGAAAGCTTTTCCTCCAACGTAAGGATGAAAACTAAAGGAGAGAATTAAAAGGTCAATATTTTAAGACAAAAAGGGAACATTTTGAGAAGTAAAGACAGAATTCTGAGAAAAAAAGTCAAACTTTTGAGATAAGAGTCCAAATTACCAGAGGAATCAATTTGACATTATTTGAAAAAAGTCTAAGCTTTCACATTTAAGGTCATAATTTTGAGATAGAGACAAAAGTCTGAGATAAAAAGTCAAAATTTTCAGATAAAACATCAACATTTTAAAATAAAAGCAATGTTTGAGATAAAAAGTAGAAATTTTGATATAAAAAGTCAAAATTCTAAGCCAAAATTATGAGAAATAAAGACAACATTATAAATTAAAAGGTTGAATTTTGACGAAAAAAAAAAAACGTTTGAGGTGTATAGTTGAATTTCTGACCTTAAACTACAATCCTTTATGTCTAAATTGTTTTTTTTTTCATATTTTTATTTACAACAAATGAAAAACAAAAAGAGACATCTTTGACTCTTAACTTTTAAAAATGATGTAGTGCAAAATATCCTTAGTTGTGTTAAGTGAAAGGTGAAATGACAAAGTTCAAAAAGTAATAATACTTCTTTTTAAATTAAACAAATTTAATCACTAGGAAAAAAGGATTTTTCCCAACAGTTTTACACTCAAAGGATGTGTGTGTCAAAGAAGTGACAACAGATTCTGGGTCAGTTAGGAGCAAAGACATTGCAGCTTTGACCATCACATGATCATGATGTCTGAAATTGCGATTTCGATCAGAAAAAGATAAATTGTTCAGCCTTAGTAGTGGATGAGTGACCAACACCTGAGACCATTTGATATGAATAAGTTATACAGCACTTCACTCATTGTTATTGTATAGTTAAAAATTATTCTCTCCCATTTGTGTCCTCACTTTTCTTTGGTCTACCAAGTTGAGGTTTTAGTCTGTATTAAACCACTAGGGGCTGGTTTATATTTGGTATCCTGATGCTAAAAAAGTCCCACGGATTGTCAACAACAGTTCTTAATCCAAGCACAGGGTGGCAGTAGTGACCTATCTTATGTGTAAAGCAGCATGTAAGGTGTGGCTGAGTTTGGTATCACTGTTTATAACAACTTGAAACATGTGCTCTACTTAAAAAAAGAACATACCAAGGGTTAGATTATGCAGAAGCTGTTCAGAAGTTGAAACAAAATATGTTAAAAGATAAACTTAAAGTGTTGTAGGCAGGGATAAAGGAAATGGAAAAAAACATGATGAAATACTTTGGAATAGCCTGTTACTTGCAGAAATGAAAGTCTATCATGTGAAATAAAGGGTATAATTGAGAATATTAGTTATTAAAAAAATCTGAATTATCAATTCTCTTGTTTGTACAGAAGCATGATAAAAACTCAAAGCTAAGTGAGTGTTGTTGTTTCGATTTGAGTTAAAAAAAAAACAAAACATCACATTAGATTTAGTGTGGGCCACATCCACCTGACAAGCCTGGCAAATGTTTTAATTCAGAGAGTTCAAAAAAACACAAATGGTTCCTGGATTGCTTGTCCAGAGTGAAAATAAAAAAAAAAAACTGCAGATTTTTGTAGAAAAATAAGGAAACACTTTAGATTAGGGAACACATATTCACCATTAACTAGGTGCTTATTAACATGCATATAAGTAGCTAATTAGTATTTAATAAGCACGAATTAACCCCTTATTCTGTCTCTATTGCACCATGAATTCAGACTTTTCCATATATTAACTCCTAATTATTACTTATGGACGACAAATTAATGAATATGTGTTCCCTAATCTAAAGTGTTACCAAAAATAACAATTTTCTCTTGGTGATACTTTTCTTTAAAAAAAAAAAAAAAAAAAAAGGTCCGGTAAATTTTGACCCCTTAATTTTTTTATACTATTTCTTAACAATGTTGATCAATTAATAATTCCAATAAGACATTTTTCTTGAAAATAAGAAACACTAGAATACAGTTTTGAAGTGAGAGGGCTCTTTGACACTCAGGAGATGACAAAATAGTTTCCCTTGTTTTATCTCAGTTGGTGTAAAAATGGAGCTATTCATGCAAAGATTGATACCTGGCAAAATAAATAAATATATCTTCTTTGCTGAAATTAAAAAAGAGGAGCATCAACAGACATTTTAATGCTTTGCTTTATTCTACAGGGTTACTTTAGGGACAGAGGCGACTACAGAACAGAAGTGTCCGGAGGTCTTGGTTGATGTTCTGCAAGTTTCACTCCTCATCAAGTCCTTTCTGTGATGAAGAGTGAAGAGTGACAAAAGAGTGAAGAAAGAGAGACAGATTAGTGACTGAGGACAACAAACAGCTTCAACAGCTATAAGACAAGGTAGGAGCTCAGAAGTAGATCAGATTAAACTAAGTCATTACAGTAAAGTTAGTCTGACAGAAGTGAATTTAGGATGAATTTAGAAGAAGAAAGCAGCAGAAGTTTGAAAAGCTTTTTCTCAGAAGAAGATTCATGTTTATTGACACTGAAAACGGAGACTTCACAAATTCATGATTCAGTAGGGTTGGTATTCATAAACCATTTTCTTACCTGTTCTTATAATAATGTATTAATTAAGTCACTGAAAGGAATCATGCTCTAAATGATGTGAACTTTTACATTTTCTGTCAAACAAAACACAAACACACACAAAACCAAAGTCTATCCAGTAGTGTCTCTCTAAACTACAATTAAACTGTTCATAGGCTGCTTGTGCAAAGCCAAAGCTCTGTTCATTCTGCAGAAACTCAACAACTCTCACAGCTTACACCTATAAATGAAGTTATCTATCATGATGTGAAAATACGAGAGTTTAAAAACCACATCAGGAGACACAAGACCAGATTAAAGTTATGAAATGGTGCAGAAATAATTTAGGATGCAGGATGAGAAATATTTTGGAATAAAAATGTTGTTTTTCAAGTCAGAATAGTCTGAATATGGGAAATAATCCTAATCAAATCCAGATACTGATCCTGCCATAAAACCATCCTGATATATTATGCCCACAAACTGACCACTTATCATCTGGTATTTAAAAACCTCTGAGGGACAGGAGAGCTTTGATTTCATCAGTCTGTGATGATGGCACAGGAATTATTTAGCACACAGGGAGACTGATTTTTTAGAGAAATCATTGAAAGGAAGAGTTCACAAATAGTCATGTATGACTTTCCAGTTGACTTAATGTTGATTAGATCTTTGTCACTTTCACAAAAAGAATTGAAGCCCTTTAAACATTTTTGGTTGGCCTCGGTTGAATGCTAAATGATGAATGATTAGATAATTAAAACAAACACAAAGCACTGTTTCAGTTTAGGATCAATAACAGCCTTTCAGTGTTTCACGTTTTTGTTTCTTCAGCATTCTCCAAAACTTGGGAGGTGGAGTTAAGTATCAGAACTTTTCATTCATTTTCAGGACTAAGAGGTCAAGATGCTTACTTAAGCTTTTCATCAAATTTTTAGTCCTGTTCAGCATTTGTTCTATGACTTTGCTCAACCACCTCATCTCTCATCTACTAATACTGAGGGCTTAAAACCTGAAAAAGCTCTAACCTTTTTCAAATGTATCCATACAACTCATTAAATCCAGAATAAAATTGACGTCTGCAAACCTGGACTGGTGTATTCATTGTTCTCCATTGAAAATAAACTGATTTACAGCTCTATATGTTGAAATTGGCAGGAACAGTGTGTGCAGTGTTGAGTTGAAATCTAGAGCAGCTTCTTACCTTCGACCCAGCATCACGACTCTTGGCCCGCAGCTTGTTGACCTGAGACTCAGCGATGTCGGCGCGCTCTTCAGCCTCGTCCAGCTCGTGCTGCAGCTTACGGAACTTTCCAAGATGAGTGTTGGCCTGCTCTTCCTGCAGGATCCAACAACATGTGGCACCAAACAGTGATACATTACATCAAGTGCATGAATTACACTGCTAGTGTTACAACATAACTTAAATAATAGTCTTTGAAATACTTAAATATTCTGTCATCAGAAAAAAATAAATAAATATCAACATTTAAGCATGAAAAGCAGATAATTCTTCAACCATACTCACAGCCTCCTCAGCAGATCTCTTATAAGCTTTGACTTTCAGCTGCAGCTTATCGACCAGATCTTGCAGACGCACAGTATTCTTGCGATCTTCCTCAGTCTGCAAAAAAAAAGTAGGTTGTATAGTCACTTATTATTTAAGAGACATCGGAAACTTCGAAATATCGGAAAGAAACACACGGAAATTTTACAGTAGTTCAGCCACAAGTTTGTTCCACTAGGGTGTAGGGCTGCACGATTTTAGATAAAGATCTAATTGCCATTTTTCTGGCAGATACAGTGATTTCAATTCGATTCACGTTTTTCTTTAAGTCTAACTTTAGTGAAATTTTCACAATGTACAGTAACATTTACAAACTTGACAGAAAATTACATCAAACCATTGAAACATCAAAAGCTTTTTCTCTAATGCAAGGATGAAAATGAAAACTGAAGGTAAGAATTGTTTCAAACTTTGAGATAAAAGGTCAATATTTTAATATAAGAAGTGAAAATTCAGAGAAAAAGACAAAACTCAGAGACAAAAAGTCAAGCTTTTGAGATGACACTTCTTAAGTTTAAGAAATCAGTTGAACGTAATGTGAAAAAGTCCAACACTTTCTCATTTAAGATGACAAAAGTCTAAGATAAAAAGTCTACATTTTGAAATTTTAAAAAAAGGCAATTTTAGAAATAAAACGTTGAAATTTTGATATAAAAAGTCAAAATTCCAAGATTTAAGTAAAAATTATGAGAAATTAATACAAAATTACAGGGAAAAAAAATGTAAAAAGAAGATTTTTCGATAAGTTGTTGAATTTTGACTCTTCTCAAAGCCTTGAGTCTAAAATCTATTCCTGCTTTTTCTAAACTGGACTTTTTAAATTGTGTTTTTAGTTATAAAAACTGAAGAAAAAAAAAGAGCTATCTTTGACTCTAAACTTTTAAAAATGATGTACTGCAAAATATCCTTCATTGTGTCAAGTTGAATAAATTAAAATAAACAACAATCCCAAGGAAAAGAGCATCTTTCCCAACAGTTTTACACTCAAGACAGGTGTGTGTGAAACAGCTGACACAACAGATCCTGGATCAGTCAGGAAAAATGTCTGAAATTGCGATTTCGATTACTAGGGTGCACCTTTCACTGTGTGCATACTGTCCAAAGGATGAGCAATTTAAGGATATTGTACAGTCTCACAGAGAGAAGTTCATGTGAAATAATGATCTGATGAAAAGTTAAGTATCAGAAAATATCGAGCTGTTTGAATATTTGACGCAACTTAAAAATAAAACTGTGGCTCTCAGACTATCATCAACTGTTCACGACCTACTACACCAAGTCTGCCAGAGCAGATCTTTACATGATGTAGTGTCATTTTTTTGCATTAAACTCTTTTTTTCATATAAATGCAACCCCTATATCCCAAACTTAAATGAAACCTATAGACTAGATGAAACAAAGTGGAGTAAACCATAAAAAAAATAAAAAATGTTATTCTAATTTTTAAACATACAGAAATGTCATGGCTGCATCCCTAAAAAGTATAAATATAAAAAATAGGCATTGAAATGCTGTGAACAGAGGCGGTGAAACGAAAATGTTTTTGTTTACCCTGTAGACTGGATTTCTGTTAACATGTTAGTGGAAGGAAACAGCACTCTGGGACATTTGGAGAATACATTGTGACAGTTTAACTTCTCAAATTTGAGATGCAAAAGTTATGATTGATCTACCTCATCTGATTTCAAAGCTATCACCAATCAAACGTAATCTGTTAATCATTGCACTGGTTATGTTGTGTTATTAAGTTGGTTAGTTTTTCCCAGTTTCTTGCAGATCTGTTTCTGCAAAGACTAGAGTACTTTGATGACTTTATCTACCTGCTTGCCTCAGGTGTGATACAAAAAGTGTATGAGCAAAGATCATTACATGCATAAATATCTTTGATGCTTCAGAAAGAAAGACATTAAACATGGATTTTTCTGTCAAAGAAAGAAGGAAAATGACCTGGTATGTCAGCTCCTTGATGCGTCTCTCGTATTTGCGGATGCCTTTCACTGCCTCACTGCTCTTCTTCTGCTCCAGCTCCACTTCGTTTTCCAGCTCTCTCACCTGAGAAAACAAATGGTCAAAAGCAGCTGCTTACCTGGAGTTACAATACCAAGGAAACATGAGTTCATGTTTGCCAGGTGTCCAGAGTCAGGAGCAATAGAATGGTACTTTAGTTCACAGTGAGCTTGATGTTGTCTAGGTGTTTTAAGACATTTTTACAAAGGCACTCTCTAAATTTGTGAGCTTGCTATTGAAGTTCAAAACCTTCACAGATAACACTGACATCACAGGAATGTCAGATTCCTCTCACCCTGGCCTCCAGCTTCTGCAGCTGCTTCTTCCCTCCCTTCATAGCGATCTGCTCAGCTTCATCCAGACGGTGCTGCAGGTCTTTAATGGTCTGCTCCATGTTCTTCTTCATACGCTCCAGGTGAGCACTGGTGTCCTGTTCTTTCTTCAGCTCCTCTGCCATCATGGCAGCATCAGTAATGGCCTTCTTGGCCTTTTCCTCAGCGTTCCTGCACTCTTGCAGCGCTTCTTCCACCTCAGTTTGAAGCTGTGACGCATCAACTTCCAGTTTCTTCTTCTGGTTTATCAGGCCAGTGTTCTGCAAGTTTTGATTGTAAGAGTTGAGAATGTGTAATGTATATTTTCGTAATTCTCATCATTTTCATCAGTCATAAGCCTCATACCTGTGAGTGCAGCAGCTGCACCCTCTCACTGACATCCAGCAACTCTTGCTCTGCAAGTTTGCGTCCTCTCTCAGTTTGCTCCAGAGCAGATCTCAGCTCCTCCAGTTCAGCCTGAAGCAGGTTGTTACGTCTCTCAACGATGGCGATGTTCTCTTTAAGATCATCATTGGCCCGGACGGCCTCATCCAGCTGAATCTGGCAATCCTTTATGGGACATCACCACATAATATTTAATTAGTTTGAAATGCCTAAAGAAAAGAAGAATCTCCCTCTCTGAGCTTACCTTCAGATGTGCATGAACAGATTTGAGCTGTTTCTGAGCTTCAGCAGCTTGTCTGTTGGCCTGACTGAGCTGGATCTCCATCTCATTCAGATCTCCCTCCATCTTCTTCTTCAAGCGGAGGGCCTCGTTTCTGCTGCGACACTCAGCTTCAAGGGAGCTCTGCAGGGTGTCGATGGTCCTCTGCAGGTTTCTCTTGCACTGCTCCATCTCTTCATCCTTCTCTGCAAGCTTGCGTTCAATATCTGCTTTGATTTGGTTGAACTCCAGCTGAGCTCTGAGGATTTTACCCTCTTCATGCTCCAGTGAAGCCTTGTGGTGAGATATTTCAGAGTTAAACATCAGTGAGTATTTTAGTCTAAAGTGCACCAATCATCAAAGATGGTCTGTACCTCTGCTTCCTCAAGAGCAGACTGGATCTCACTCTTCTCCTGCTCCAGCTGTTTCCGCAGTTTCTCCAGCTCATGGATGCTCTTTCCTCCCTCACCAAGTTGCTCAGTGAGGTCAGAAATCTCCTCTGTGGGAAATTATTCATTGTGATCACCTTGATGGCCTTGCAACATAACTCTCAGACAGCAAAGTGTGTATCATCTTACCCTGCAAGTTCTTATTCTCTCTCTTCATAGTCTCCAGATGATCCAGAGATTCTTCATAGGAGTTTTTGAGTTTGAAGAGCTCAGTACTTAGAGCCCGGGCCTCTTTCTGAGAGCTCTCCAACTCACACTGAGACTCCTCATATTTCTGCTTCCACTCTGATAGGACCTAAATCAGTTAGAAAAGTTGAATATAAGTGTTTTTATTTGACCCCTTATCTCCTCCTCATGCTTAGTAGATTATTAAACTGAGATTATAACTCAGTTCATGCCTGCTTCACCTGACATTTCCCATATGCCATTAACCCTCTGATGCATAAATTATAAAAGTCAGTGTCAGGATTTTTCCCTTGAGTGTTTGTATTGCCTGTCTTAAGGCATGAAAAAAGTTTTACTTTTTTTCCAAATATTTGTAACTGAGCATTCAACATAAAACAGCGTGAACTCAATGTTAATATGACTTTTTTGTTTGTTTGACTTTTTTTCTTTTTTTCAGTTAATTCATGAATAATCTTTTTTTTAATGCTTTGTGAAACATTTAAACTGTTCTATCCATTTTAAAATGGATAATAACACTGAATAATTAATAGTTTATAAGCTTTATATATATATATATATATATATATATATATATATGTGTGTGTGTTTGGAAAAAAGTTGAAAACATTTTTTCAGGCTCTAAGAAGAATACAAACATCCTGACACAGGCTAATATGAATTACCACCACATGAACCATTGAATTTAGAAGTAAATAACTTTTAAATAGGTGTCCACTGTAGTGACCACTATGCACCACAGGGTTAATGAAGCTAAAAAAAAATGTTGATTTGAATTTGTTATATTTGAAATATCAGACTAAAACAGCAAACAAACAATTAGTTAGAGATCATTTTGGCTGACCACGTTATTAAAAACTCTTCAACCCTGAATGATGAATCGTTGCAGTTCCTAACCTTGTCGAAGTTTCTTTGCTTCTTGTCCAGAGCAGCAGCAGCAGCATTAGACCTCTCCACATCCACCATGAGATCTTCAATCTCATTCTGCAGTCTGTGTTTGGTTTTCTCCAGAGAGGAACATTTAGCATTCACTGCTTCAACAGCCTCCTCGGCGTCCTGCAGACGCTGAGCCAGCTTCTTCCTTTAAAAAACCAATCATACAAAATTTGATTTTCTTGATCTTGTTTGAGCTTGTAGCATAGATGATTGCATTTCCACTCATGTTTGGCTGCTTTGTCATCAAACAGACAAACTTTTTGTTCGTCTTACATTTTAATTGGAACATAACACAAACAAAAAGCTGATCTGCCAGATGAAGAAAAACATATCCTATGAAGTTACCAATTCACTGTCTTGAATTTCAAACAGACTTACTTGGCCTCCTCCAGCTCCTCAGTCCTCTGGATGGCATCAGTTTCATACTTGGTTCTCCACTGAGCCACCTCAGAGTTGGCCTTGGACATGCTGCGCTGGAGTTCAGCCTTGGCCTCTTGTTCCTCCTCGTACTGCTCTCTGAGCAGGTCACAGTCATGACGTGAGGACTGGACCGCATGAGCCAGGGCGTTCTTGGCCTGTTGGAAAAAAGGTGAATAAATTTTAAAATCTGTGATAAGCATTGATGGGAACACCTGTCCATTTAAGTCTCTCTTCTTCAAAGCTGCATGTCACCTTGGTCTCCTCTTCAAGCTGCCTTTTGAGATCTTCAATCTGTTGAGTGTAGGACATTTTTCCTCTTGTCAGCTGAGACACAAGAGAATCCTTCTCCTCCAGCTGCCTGGAGAGCTCACCTAAAATTTTGCAGTCAGATTTTCACTGTCAGTGTCCTGTAAGAGCTTTGTTACCAATGTTTACTCACTGAATTTTTCAAACCGAAAAAAAGCAAAAGTTGTCAATTGCATCAGGTAGATGATAACAGCGAAATATTGCGTTGTACCGTTTTCTGTTTGAAGTTTTGCTTTTTGCATATTGAAGTCATTGATGCAGCGTTGAGCCTCCTCAAACTTGGTCTTATATTCATTCATCTGATCTTCCACAGTCCTGCAGGTCTTCTCAAGATTTGTCTAAAAGAAAAAACTAACCTTGAGTATGTTATGCACCTGATCAGCATGTATGCACCTGCACATAAAGTATTGTGTCTTAGCTTACCTTCGTCTTCACAATATGTTCCATGTTGGAGACCACATCATCCAGCTCCAGTCTGAGCTCACTCTTCTCCTTCTCCAGCTTCTGCTTGACTCTCTGCAGGTTGTCGATCTGCTCTCCCAGGTCAGCCACACTGTCGGCCTGTTTCTTCCTGAGCGTGGCGGCGGTGGCCTCGTGCTGCAGAGTGGCCTCTTCGAGGTCTCTGCGGAGTTTGAGGAACTCGGCCTCCCTCTTCTTGTTCATCTCAATCTGAGCAGCTGTAGCTCCACCAGCCTCCTCCAGTCTCTCACTGATCTCCTCCAGCTCTCTGGCCAAGTCTGCTCTCTGCTTCTCCACCTTAGCTCGGGCAGCTCGCTCTGCCTCC
>RPOG01005130.1:0-35809 GCA_008086565.1 Thalassoma bifasciatum | reverse complement strand
AATCCTGGTTGTGTCCTACCAGGTCTCATCTACCAACTCCAACCTCACCAAGCAGAGCAAACGTAACCTGGCTCTTCATTTTATTGATAGACTCTCAGGTTTGAACAGATCACTGCAGAATAACTGCTGCATGTGGACAGGAATCAACATTAGCACAAACACATTAGAGACTGTTTTAGTCTTTAGCTCCTGTTTTAACTACTAGCTCCTGTTTTTAGCCTTAAGCTTTTTTTTCTTTTTTTTTTTTTTTTTTTTTTTTTTTTTTTTTTTTTTTTGTTATTAGCTCTTGTACAATCTATAGCTCCTGTTTTAACCTCTAGAACCTGTTTTGGCCTTTCGCTTGTTTGGCCTGTAGTTGTTGTTGCTTTTTTCTGTTAGCTCTCATTTTAGCCTATAGCTCCTGTTTTACCCATTAGCTCCTTTTTTACCCATTAGCTCCTGTTTTAGTCTCTAGCTCCTGTTTTAGCCTCTAGTTTGTGTTTTATCCATGAGGTTGTATTTTAGCCTGTAGCTCCTATTTTAGCCATTAGCTCATGTTTTAGCCTTTAGCTCCATTTTTACCCATAAGCTCCTGTTTTAGCCTTTAGCTCCTGTTTTAGCCTTTAGCTCCTGTTTTAGCCTTTTGCACATTTAGCCTGTAGTTGTTGGGGTTTTTTTTGCTATTAGCTCTCATTTTAGCCTTTAGCTCCTGTTTTAGCCTCTAGTTTGTGTTTTAGCCTTTAAGTTGTGTTTTAGCCGTTAGCACCTGTCAAAGGCCCAATTCCAATTCCTTTCTTAACTCTCAAGCTCAACCCTCAATCTTAGTAGCCCTCAAAACCAAGTGTTCAGGTTTATCTTGTGACTTAGAAATGGGACACCCCTTAAATGCAAGTGAAATTGTTGTGGACTGTCTGTCAGTTATTCCTTCAGTTAGCGTTATCAAAAAAATATCTGTATAAATAACACAACCACGGACATATTCAGGACAGTGTCGTTTGGTATCAAATAACTTTCCATTTGTGGTCGATATTGATAGCAATGTATTGAGACGAGCTACAGGAGATGACATTAGCCCGGTCATCTTATACCATTATCGGCACAAGCATGTTATATAGGCTGTTATCTTGATAAACAATTACATTACCACGGAGAAAAATGACCATTTTGTAACGTTAACTAACTTTAACGATAGGAACATGGCTTGTCCGCACTGGACGCTATTGACAAAAGATCGTAAAATAAAAATAAATTTTCTGCAACAACGAGGTAAATAATCCATAAAATGGGTCTAAACTAAGATAATACAATGGTTTTTGTAATATTTATATCTCCATTAACAATGAAAATACTATATTTGTAGCTCGCCTTCTCTGCCGCTTTGGATGCCATGTTTATTTACCGACAATACGCAATGCATTCTGGATGTCCCTTAGTCCCAAGGGTGGTGTCTGAAAATCTCAGTATTGAGGGAGATACAGCCTCAAACTTAACCCTCAACCTCAGCTTTCTGAGAATCAGGACAGCACTTACACTTCGCGGGAGCGCGCATTTTGAGATTGAGGGTTAAGACAGGAATTGGAATTCACCCATAGACTCTTATAAGGCATTTATCTAGAGATGATATTTTAGAAAGTCCTCAAGGTCCCTTTAATTTCTGTTTCTGCAGTTTTTTGTTGGAAAAACTTATATTTTCAAATTCCATCAGAAAATTTCTGAAAGCTCCAGAAGTTTTCTGAACTTTTGACATTTTTTACAATAAACTTTTTATACAAAGTTGAGTTTTATTTGCAGAGGGCCGAAGCATTTGGAGTTTAGAGAACAACACTGAGCACAAACTGCTGTGGCTCGACTGTCCAAAGGTTTATATAATTCCTTTATGTTATTTCATTTTGCTTTTTCTCCTCTATCAATAGCTCCAGAGAATGTAAACAGTTGTTGTTGACTGAAAAGTCTGAGGGAGTTCATGACCACACAACGTTCTGCATGAATCACCGAGCACACACTCAGACTCATTACAGCAAAACTACCTGGTAACAAAAATGTGTGTGAGAGTGTGTGAAGTGTGTTTGCAGAAAAAGACAGATGTTCGCACATTTTAATGTCGACACAGACGGGAGAGAAGAGTGTCAGACACCTCGTCAGGGAGTGAAGCTGTGGAAGAAACACACACACACACACACACACACACATAGTTCAACCTGTCTCCCACCACAACAAACACAAACACAACAGGCGTGTGTGTGAGTGTATGTGTGTGTGTGTTATTTTCGTCCCTATCTCTTCCTCACCATCATTACAGATGCAGGTTTCTCTCCCAGCATGCTTTGCTCTCTGACCTTCCACCCTGTGACTCTCAGACGTACGTGGACTCAGTGACAGACAGCTCAGTTTTGCAAACACTGGATTAGAAGTCCATTAAATGTCTATTATGCTACAGAGAAATGAGGAAAGCAGGGAGCTCTTAAAACTCCCTTTGTTTGACGTGAATCAACTGAAAAAAAATGATTTTACAAAACACTCATCCACGAGATGAATCGAGCAGAAAAGAAAAGAAGAGCTGCTTTATAATTCTTCTCTTCAGCTGAGAACTGGATGCCATTATCCTTCCTTCTTTAAAATGTGAGGAAGCTCTACTTTCAGAGTTTCAGAGATCTTTTATGGAGACATAAAACTGTGAATAAAGATTCAAAGCATGCACAGACAACAGAACTCTTCCTTTGGATAACAATGGCTTTCACTTGGAGAGCTGATTTCTTACTCCCACTTTAAAAAAAAAGACAACTCTTCTGTCTTTCCTTTTTCTCACGCACGAGTGTTTTCAGGCTCTGACTCATAAACTACACACAAATGTTTCTGCATGTTGAGTCCGTGCATTTCTAATTTATACGAATAAAATCTGCAAGTTTGAGACATTTTAACCCCGGAGTTGAAAAAATAAGAGCCTAAAAGTACGGTGTCTTTCAGGAACACTAGAACCCCTGGGACTTTGTGTAAAAAAATAAATAAAAACAGAAAACAGTTATTTGCAAATCCAGTCTTACTTTGTCAACAACTGTGTGAGCAAACAGTCCAACAGTTTAAGAACAATGGTTCTAGACATAGAACTGCAGGAATTGATGGATTTCATCATCTACAGACCATAATATCATCAAAAGATTCAGAGAATCTGGAGAAATCTCTGCACGTAAGCAGCAAGGCCCAAAACCAACATTGAATGGCCGTGACCTTTGACCCCTCAGGCGGCGCTGCATTAAAAACCCACATCATTGTGTAAAGGATATTAGCACGTGGGCTCAGGAACACTTCAGAAAACCATTGTCAGTTAACACAGTTCATCACTACATCTACAAGTGACAGTTCAAACTCTACCATGCAAAGACAAAGTCACACATCAACAACACACACAAACGCCAAAGAACTCTTTTTGGAAATCATGGACGTGGTGTCCTCAGGGCCAAAGAGGAAAAGGACAATCAGGATTGTTCTCAGTGCAAAGTTGCATTATGGGTAAGTGTCCCAGTATCTGTGAAGGCAGCATTAATGCTGAAAGGTACAAACAGGTTTTGGAGCAACATCTGCTGCATCCAAGACACTTTGTCTTTTTCAGGGACGTCCCTGATTATTTCAGCAAGACAATGAAACCAAGACACATTCTGCTCCTGTTACAACAGCGTGGCTCCGTAGTAGAAGAGTGCAGCTCCTAGACTGACCTGCCTGCAGTCCAGACCTGTCTCCCATTGAAAATGTGTGGAACATTATGAAGAATAAAATACAACAACAGAGACTTTGGGACTGTTGATCAACTGAAGTTGTTCATCAACAAGAATGTGAAAGAATTCCAGCTCCAAAGCTTCAACAATTAGTGTCCTCATTTTTTTATTCTCTTTCAACACAGCATCTCATAGTCAATGTCTCTTTAAACATTGTGTCTTGTATCTTACGTTTGCAGAGATGAAAAACTGAGTCACATTTTTTGTTACTGAGGATATTTTTCTGCAAGTCGAACAATTAGTGTGTTCAATTAAACATTGAAGAAACAGACTAAAATTGGACCCCACGGAGTGAAGTCAAAATTGTTTTCACAGATATGGATTGTGTGTGTGTGTGTGTGTGTGTGTGTGTGTGTGTGTGTGAAGCAGGCAGGGTGCGGGCTTTCAGATGTCTGTCTGAAGAATATTTTGATTAGTAATTCTCAGGTGTTGATTAGACCTCCGACTGTGGAGCAGATCAAATTACACGAACAAAGAAACGCAATTAGATGCTGCCATTTTTATTTAACACATTATCATTCACTCAGGTGTGTGTGTGCGTATGTGTGTGTGTGTGTGTGTGTTTCATTTCATGCACACTATCTACCTGTACATCTAGGTGGTACCTTTGTGTATAAATGAATGTGAGAGACTCCTGTTACTCACTCTGACATCTGCATGCTACGTTTAACTGCAACGTGACTGTGCATCATGACTCACAGGAGCTACCTGAGTGTGTGTGTGTGTGTGTGTGTGTGTGTGTGTGTGCAGCTCGGGGGCTGAGACAGAAGAAAACAGGCTTCATTGAAAAGATAACGACAGCTGTTACACATTAATCATAAGTTGATTAACTTTAATGCTGCTTAGGCAACGACTGCTTAATTAAGCTCTCTCTCTCTCTCTCTCTCTCTCTCTCTCTCTCTCTCTTGCTCTCTTTTTTTTCTATTGTCTCTTAACCCTTGAGGTAAACCCACCCTAAGCCTGTTTAACAAACCTCCCAGGTTGTCACCGTGTAAATTTAGACCTGATTTGCGGCACTGAAGCAGCTGTGGGTGCAAAGAAAAGCTACTTTCCTGTAAAAATTGTTGCAAATAGAAGATAAAAAAACACTTGTATAAATTAAATGGTATCATATAGCCAATGGATTAAGTAGTGTATTCATAGAAATAAAACATCATGTAGGTTACCCACTGCAAGAACATTTCATTTTCTTCCTGATGACGTACAGTTGTGCTCAAAAGCTCAGAAAACCTGCCATTGGCTACAGCAGAATAAAGTGGAGGTTCTGGAGTGGCCATCTCAGTCTCCTGACCTCAATATCATTGAGCCACTCTGGGGAGATGATTAATATCCTGTTAAATGTTGCTGAGTTTTTACATTTGAAACAATTTTCTTTATGTTTATATCTTAATACAATAACCCGCCACAAAAATCATATTATTTTGGAAATTATTTGGCGTCCCCTTTATAACGACCTTGTGGCCTCTTGGTGGGTCACAGCCCACAGGTTTGGTACCTGGGAGCTGTCTCACCACCCCAACCAAGCTCCAGTATTCCTTACATTTGAAAACAAGTGTGCAAGAAATCTAAAATTGTCAGCCACTTACTGACATTGTCCCTTTTCTTGTGGCAGACGCTAAAATCACAGTTACAGATCTCACACAGCACTTGACCTCTTTGGTAAATTAAATTCACTGTCTAATTTTTCAAGATATGTTATCTTTTGAGCAGGAATGCACTCCCCTTTGTCACTTCCATCCACTTCTCTTCTTTGCTGTTAAGACTGTTGAAAAGAGGAGTAAAATATGATAGTTTTTCTGGGCAAAACTTCAGACTTCACAGCTATTTCTTCCCAAAATCTTAACATCCTTAAGCTGTTGATGACTTTATTTTATAATAACAAAACATGCAATCAGTAACCTCTTGCACAAAGCTCATATCGTCCTTCTCCATTCAGTTTGGACGTTCACACATGACAATGATCCAAAACACAAGGCCAAGTGGACCTGCCATTGGCTACAGCAGAATAAAGTGAAGGTTCTGGAGTGGCCATCTCAGTCTCCTGACCTCAATATCATTGAGCCACTCTGGGGAGATCTCTTTGGACGTCAAGTACGTTCTGTCTCGTTCTTAAATGTCCTTGACCTCCGAAAAACGCAAGAAGAATGGTCAGTTTTACCATCTGAGAAAATAAAGACCCTCATCCACAACCAGCACAAAAGACTTCAAGCTGTCATTGATGTTAAAGGGGGAAATACACGCTATTAAGAACTGGGGGAGGGAAACTTTTCATCAGGGTTATTCTGGAAGTTTCTGTTGTTATGATTTAAATCATAAACTCTGCCAGGGTATGTAAACATATAAGCAAAAATGTATATCTCAGATGCTTGAAACTGTAGCATCACATTTAATCACATGTCCATGTACAAAAACATGAAATAATGCATGTTATATCAACATTTTACAAATGACTTCTTCATGTTGTTGAAGATTTGTCCTTTCCAAGAAAAATAAACTCATCTTAAAGAACAGGGAGGGAGCAGGAATTAGAAACAACGCCGCTGGACTGGATTAAGATTAAATTACACATTGGGATGGAAGGATTACAGATCAGATGTGTTATCGCTGCGTCTGATTGGAGAGCAGAGCTGTTTTAAAGGAGAGGACGAGTGTTTGCTTTTGCTTCAGGAGCAGATGGTGGATGTGAGAGTAACATCTTGTTTTCAACACGAGGAAAATCCTGCAAATGTCATTTCTCTGTTCGAAATCAACATGACAAGAAGAAATAAAACCTAAACACTGACCATATGTGGAGTTCAAACCTTTCAGGAAAGCAGGAGTTTCACGACTTTAAACATTTTCCTTTCTCCTGCAGCTCTAACTTCCCTCGCTCCTCGGTGGGTTGCTCTTATTAACCGGTTAAAATGATTAAAGTAAATAAGTGATCAGTTATCTCGCTCCCCTGACGGCACTTTGAAGAACTGTTTTTTTTACAGACTGGCAGCTTTGAGGAAGAATAAAAGTCAAACAGCAGACGCTGATGTCTGCGATTGTTGTTTTTCTTCCTCTGTGATCTTTACAAAGACTCGGCGCTCTGAAGATAAAAGGATTATAAAATCTCACTGACTGTGATTGTCCTTTGAACGAGGAGATATATTTTTCTCTTTCATGGCAGAGGGGATATTTATAAGGATATAAACATGTCACCAACATCGGGATTTACTTTAATATTTAATATCGGCTGTTTGACTTTGAAAAGTGCTTAACCGCTGACAGGATATCAAGCTGGAGAGATGAAAACAAGTGGAGTCGAGCTGCTTTTTATCAGGAGAGATATCAAAAACAAATGTACACGTTATTATTACTGAACATTTAGGTCAATATTTACGCTGATTTCTTCTCTTTCAGAAGCTAAACAGATTTCTAGTTGATCTCCTGAGATGCATCGTGACTTCTTTGGAAAGCACACTGGCATCTAAACAAGTTTTCATGTCGTATTTTAATGAATATCATCTGATCTGACTTAATTTGGGCCATATGCACTTGGCAAGCTCAGAAAATATCTTATTTAAAGATAATAGGGGACACGAAGCTTTAAAATGATGATATGAGCATTATTTCTGTCTTTCAATTTCTTGAAATAAGGCAGTTTTCTGGACTTGTCAGGTGAATTAAACCCTATTTGTACAGGATTAGTTTCACCTGAGACTTCTGGTGATGTGAAATAATTGCTGAGCAAGCCTGTTTTTTAGTTCCAACCATGTCTGTAATTTGTAGGAAAAAAAATCATGGGCAAAGCACCAATCATATTTCAGGTCCTCTGATAATACTAATCCAGTCTGACTCGACATCTCTGTAATTTCAGGTGTTAATAGTTTTTAAAGCTCTAGGGTCTTTGCAGCTTTTTCTGATTGTTTTCTGCTCAAAAATTATTCAGAGAGCATTTCGGATTTCTAAACAAAGGTTTTAAAAACACACAAGATGGACGACACTTGCTTTGAACCATTATGTCAATGGTAAATAGGTTATGAATAGACTCATTTATGCTCAAATAAAGATAAATTAATTCAAAAAGTTTCAAAACTCTACAAAGAACTTCAGCTGAAATACAGGACTCTCTGAAGGAATGTGGTCTGGATGTTTCAAGATGCACAATAAGGAGGCACTTGAGGAAACATGGACTGCATGATTGAGTTAACAGAAGAAAGAGTCATTTCTACACAAATGCCACAAAGTTTCCTGCTTACAATACGCCAAACAGCACAGAGACAAGCCTCAAAACTTCTGGAACAAAGTCATTTGGAGTGATGAGAGCAAAAGTGAACTTTTTGTCCACAACCATAAACATTGTTCCATTTGGAGAGGAGTCAACAAGGCCTATGATGAAAGGTCCACCATTCCTACTGTGAAACACGGAGGTGGATCACTGATGTTTTGGGGATGTGTGAGCTACAAAGGCTCAGGAAACTTGGTCCAAACTGATGAATGAAGGATGAATGCAGCATGTTANCAGAAGCTGCACATGAGACGTACTTGGACGTTCACACATGACAATGATCCAAAACACAAGGACAAGTGGACCTGCCATTGGCTACAGCAGAATAAAGTGAAGGTTCTGGAGTGGCCATCTCAGTCTCCTGACCTCAATATCATTGAGCCACTCTGGGGAGATCTCAAACCTGCAGTTCATGCAAGACAGAGCAAGAATTTACAGGAACTGGAGGCTTTTTGCCAAGAAGAATGGTCAGTTTTACCATCTGAGAAAATAAAGACCCTCATCCACAACCAGCACAAAAGACTTCAAGCTGTCGTTTTTGATGTTAAAGCGGGAAATACACGACACTAAGAACTGGGGGATGGAAACTTTTCATCAGGGTCATTCTGGAAGTTTCTGTTTTTATTATGATTAAAAAAGAGTAAACACAGTTGTTTGTTAATAAATGGCTTTACCCCACCACTAACCATAAGGGAAAGAAAAGTTTTTGTGTTATCATTTATATTCTCTGAAAAATGGCCAAGAAATTATAAATTCTGCCAGGGTATGTTAACTTATGAGCACAACTGTGTCTAGAAAAAGGCATTTTTGCTGCAGATTTGACAAATAACTGAGCTGAATGCTTTGTAGTTACCACTGTCTTGCAGGAAAATATTTTGCCAATAAAGTCTTGTGGCTTTGTCGTCAAACAGATCAATAATCAGCCTGTCAGAGGCATAAAGAAGCACTTTTAGAGGCCATAGCCTGACAACACATTTTCCCTGATAATTACTGAGATGTTTCTCTCTTTAAAGCCACCAAACGCCACTGTTAGAAACGTAATTATAGCTCAGAGAGCCTGGATTTCTGATCCCCCGCTGTCTCGATCTGTTCATTTGTTGTTATGCATGAGTAAAATGAGGCCATTGCACTTAAACTCAGTTAGATAATGCAGGATAGTCTTTAAGAATTTTGCTGTGTGTGTGTGTTTTTGTTGGTGGGGTTTGTGTCTGTGTTATCTGATGAATAAGAGCCGTGCAGTGACACATCTGCGCTGAGCCGACCTGACAGCGTCCTGATGAATAGGTGTTTCACGGTCAGGTTAACAGGCTGGTGTGTACGATGAGTGGACATGACATATATCTCTGAGGCTACTCTCTGTTTTTTTGTGTTTGTGTGTGTGTGTGTGTGTGTGTGTGTGTGTGTGTGTGTGTGTGTGTGTGTATGTGTTTTGTGTGGGTGTGGATACAAACTGTCATTTGTCTCTGTGAACAGACGGACAAAACAACAAGAGACATCATGGAATTTGGAGAACAGCGCTGGATAAAGATGCTGTATGACTTCCTGCTGTGATGGATGTGACGCAGTCTAACTTTACAGACGGGCGCTGTGGGAGGATACTAACGGCTGTTTGCTGATCCTGTTTGAACAGATCCGAAATAAAAACTATAATTATGATGGTGAATGTTTTTATGAGTACGATGTGAGTCATCATAATCTTTTGTGCTGGTTGTGGATGAGGGTCTGTATTTTCTCAGATGGTAAAACTGACCATTCTTCTTGGCAAAAAGCCTCCAGTTCCTGTAAATTCTTGCTCTGTCTTGCATGAACTGCAGGTTTGAGATCTCCCCAGAGTGGCTCAATGATATTGAGGTCAGGAGACTGAGATGGCCACTCCAGAACCTTCACTCTATTCTGCTGTAGCCAATGACAGGTCCACTTGTCCTTGTGTTTTGGATCATTGTCATGTGTGAACGTCCAAACTGGATGGAGGAGGATGACATGAGCTTTGTGCAAGAGGTTGCTGATTCCATGTTTTGTTCCTATAACATAAAGTCAACAACAGCTTAAGGATCATCTTCTTTGAACAAAGTTGTTCAGATTTTAGGAATACATCGCTGTGAAGTCTGAAGTTTTGCCCAGGAAAACTATCATATTTTACTCCTCTTTTCTGCTGCCTGAACAACAAAGAAGAGAAGTGGATGGAAGTGAAAAAGGGGAATGCAATCCTGCTTAAAAGATCAAATATCTCGAAAAATGAAACCGCAAATTTAATTCCCCAAAGAGATCACGTGCTCTGTAAGGTTTGTAACTGTGATTTTAGCGTCTGCCACAAGGAAAGGAACAATGTCAGTTAGTGGCTGATAAGTGGTTACTTTAGATTTTTGTGCACACTTGTCTTAAAATGTAAGGGATACTACTTAGTTGGGGTGGTGAGACAGCTCCCAGTGGTACCAAACCTGTGGGCTGCGGCCCACCGGGAGGCCGCAAGGTTGTTGCAAGTGGGCCGCCAAATAATTCCCAAAATTGTATGATTTTTGTGGCGGGTAATTGTATAAAGATACAAACACAAAGAATACTGTTTTAAATGTTAAAACTCAGATACATTTAATAGGATGTTAAAAATGTTCAAATGTTTATATTCGAAAAAAAAAAGTGTTGTGGTCACTGTATTTATGGGGTTAGAAGAGGACCACGAAAACTTTTGGGACTTAAAGGTGAGCCCTGAGTTGGAAACGGTTGGGAACCACTGCTTTAAACATTCCTCCAAGGATTATTCAAGCCTTGAAAACCTATAAATGGAGCTGGACGTCACACCATTCCTGCTGATACTGTATCTGAATATTGGCTCATGAATTCACAAACCACCTGTTGGAGGCCCCTGCTTTAAGGCTCCATTTCAATATCTTAATCAACTGTTACACGAACCTCCTGATTAAATTAGCATGTGGCATGATTGTAAAGCTTTTGGGTGCATTTTGAGTTTAATTATCTACTGAGAAATGAGTCAAAACATGAGTGAAACAGCATCTCTTCTGCAGGAATCCTGCAGAGCTAATGAAGACTGACGCCTCACAGAAACAAACACTGACTTGACCTGCACCTTTACCTGCTCCTTCATTTGTTTGTACACTTCATATCTTAAAAACACAGCTTCAGGTAGGTCAAACCATTAAGCAGAGGCTGATTTAATCTCCTATCATGAAATAAGTGTTAACACCAGTTCTCTGCGTTTGAGAGAGAGAGAGAAAGTAATTGCACAGTTTAATTGCGAATCCCTCATTCTGCTCCTTCTCATAGGTTAAAGTATATTTCTATGTCAACGGCAGAATGAAAATGAGGAGCTGCTCTATAAAACCATTACAGTGCAAACAGCAATTAGCCTCGGCGTGAACAATGGCTGTTCTGTTCTCTAATTACTGAATTACAACCCGGAGATTAACGACGGTTAAATAAAAAACAATTAAGAACAAAACAATTAAGGCTTCCCCCTCCCCCCGAAGCTACGGCTGCTCCCCGGCAGTGTTAACTGTTTTAAAGGGCTCAGACATCCCGCAGAGTGTGTGAGCGAGTGTGTGTGTGTGAGTTAATCTGGTATAGGTTGGAGTTGCAGGCTGAGACGTGATGTTCCCCAGAAGCTAAATTCAGAGGATATTAGTTATGAGATCAGGAGGAGACGAGCGAGCCCGGAGGATGCTGGGAAAGAGATGAGAGGTTTGGGATCATTAGAACAATGTTTTTACCCTCGCTTATCTTTTATCAGACGATGCTGTGATGGATTCCAGCTGTTTGAGCTCAGCACAGGCGCGTTGTTGAGACGAGAGTGAAGCATCAATGAATTATTAGCGGCGGCGGCGGCGTTGGGTGGGGGCAAACACTCTGTTCTAAGTAATAAGAACACGGAGCCCTCCGGAAAAGAAGAAGGGTTTACAGTGCTGTTGTTTTCAGATAATTATCACTGTGAGGGAACATTTGTATGAGAGGCTTTATTAAAGTATGTCAGAGCTTCGTGTAGGTTTGGAGGCTCAGAGGAATCAAACCAAGACCTCTTCACCTGGCCTCCATTCTCATACACGAACAGGAAGATATTGCATTTTTCTTTTTCCCAAACACAGGGGCGGATTTACTGGGGGGCATAGGGTGGCTGCTGCCCTTTCAAAAGAAGCCTTACCACCCCTGTTGTCACCCCAGTTACAAAGATCTAGTTCAAAGAAAAGTTAATGCTCATTGGACTCATCCATGAAATACAAATTGCAGTGAATGAGCAGTGAAAACTATTAAACCACGTGTCAAGAAATGGAAGAACCATGAGGACCTTAAAGAATTTTGAGGCTGAGTTTAAGATGAGAGAAATTCACTGACTGACTGTGAGATGAGTCAAAATTATAAGTTGAAATTTTGAGGAAAAAAAGAAAACAAAATTGAGCTTAAAAGTCAATAGTTCGAGATATCAAAGTCAAATTTCTAAGCTAGGAAGTTAAAATGTTGAGATGTTGAAATTTTGCCTTTTCATCTCAAATTTATAGATTTATTTGTGCAAAAAAAGTTGAGATGACAAAGTCAAATCAGGGGATGAAATCTAATTACTTGAAATATCAACATCAAAATTCTGAGATACATAGGCAAATTTTGAGATAGCTGAAATTTTGCCTTTTTATATACAAATCTTGATTGAATTTTTGCAAAAACAGCAAAAAATTATTACTTTTGAGATGGTGAATCATATCAAGACATAAAAGTCAGTAATTTGAAATATCAATATCAAAATTCTAAGATAAAATGTCAACATTTTGAGCTGAAGAGTCAGAATTTTGTGCCCAAAGTTTAAATTCTGTAATTTTATCTCAAAATTCTTGACTTAAATTGTGCAAAAAAATTGAGATGACAAAGTCAAAATTATGAGATTATAAAGTCAAATTTTGGGGATAATTTGTCAAAATTGTGGGCCAAAAGTTGAAATTTCGCCTTTTTATCTGAAAACTTTTGACTTTAATGTTTCAAAAAAAAGGAGGAATCTCAACAAAGCCAGTTTTTCATTTCGGTATTTTTAACAGGCAGAAATTGGCCTTAAAATGTTATTTATGTTGCCATTCTCCAAATGTTTTCCCTTTCAATGTGGAGTGTGTGTTTTAAATAAATGTGTGGGTTATGAAGCTACTTTGTGCTTTTTGGTAGAGGGTCCTCTTTTGGGGTTTTCAGGATATGGTTACTAATATTAAACTAATCCAGCACATAGACTTCTGACAAATTCACACCACTTAAAAATTGCCCACCCCTCTCTTGCCCCCTCATCAATACTTTCTAGCTCCGCCCCTGCCCAAACACATGATTGATAAAACATACACACCAAGTGTTGTACCATCCACTCTAAGTGTCATGTTTCTGGCTCCCTTTAGACTCAGGTTTGGTCTCTGCCAATCTCAGACAGTCAGCTATTTTTTAGCGATGATGAATGATTCAAAGGAAACGGCCAAGATTCAAAGGCATCAGGCCAACACTTATTTTAATAAGTGAACAAACCATCCCTGCGCCAAGATTCAGGTGAGTTGTTGTTGTTCTTGGGAGGAAGTTTGTCTCAAACTCAGTGACAAGTTCAGCTAAGTATCATTTGTTTCTTTGGGTTTAATATCCTAATGAATCATTTAGATAGTATCATATGATGTGCACATCTTCAAAAATGGCTCAAAACACATCAGGTCTGTAGCCACAAATCTATATGCATTTCTCTGTGTGAATAGGAGTGTGTGTTTATTCAAACATGTGTATACATATCAATACTCCTGGTCTGAATGTGTGCATATTTACTTGGATGTTTAAGACAATTTAAATGTTGGATCAAAAAATTGGAGGCAACTTTTTGTAAGGTTCAACTCAAAAAGTTGCTTTGTGAAAGTTATGTTATTCTGTACATTGCATTTTATTCTTGGGTTGTCAGGATGTTTCTATTATATGATAAAAATTAGCCTTGAAGCTAACTGTGGACATGGATGCTGTTCTTAATTGTTAATTAACATGCACTGTTCCTTTAATAAATATTGTGATATATTGTATCTTATCTTTCCAAAGCCAAACATGTTACACTGAAGTAAAGTGTTGCTATCGTCTCATGTTGTATGACCCAGTGTTTCATATCAGAGTGTAACGTATCATCTTATGTTGTGTCCTTTTGTTTCGTAGTGGAGTGTAGCAAAGCAGAATGTTTTGTGTTCATGCAAAAGTTGGAGTTGTCCCAAGTCCTGTCAAATTTTCTTGTAGCTCAGTGATGCATAGCATAGCATGTGCTATTGTTGTCAAATGTTGCATAATGTCTTGTGTGGTTCTATTTTCAGACGCTTGCATCTTTCATCCAGTGCTGCACTGACATTTTTGGATTCAGAGTCATGGGGAAAGACAAAGAATTGTCAAAGGATATGCGGCTAGGATATGATATACAAAGACTGCAACATGATACACTATGATCAAGCATATCATGTCGTAGCATATCACATTGTTGCATATTATGTTGTATGGATGATATTGTGGCATCTAGTAACTTACCACTCTACAAAGCAGCTCTGTCAAATTTAAACATGTCATAATTTACTTTACAGTTTGGTGCAGCATTGTAATGTATCATAATGTATGTAATATTTCACACAATTTGCCACGCTGAATTCTTAAACCCCGATTGGTTGTTGACCTTTTAGAGTTGCACTTAAAGTGAAATTGAGGAGCTTCTTTGCATTTTAGTTTGGATCATTTACTAAAGTTGGTTCTTAAATTGTTACTTTGGTGAAACATCCTTAGCTTTGATCTTTAAAGAATATATACAGATGCAGGAGTATCACAGTTTGGTGGAGGTCATACTCCTTCATTTTGGGTCAGCTCCGAATGTTTAGCACACCTCTTCGTCCGACAAATTGCCGTAGTCTGACCACGCCAGCCTCAAAAGTTTAGCTCCTCCTTTGTCTTAAAGAACAGCTTCAAAAAAGTTGTGTTTATCGAGAAAAATGTGACGTTAGATGGTCACACAGACCATTTCTGTTTCTGTTTTCTGTATTTTTAGGTTTTGAATGGTTCATTAACGTCAGAGTTTCGTCAGAAATACCAGATTAATCCAGAACAATCACATGCCTGACCCTTCCGTCCAAACACAAATTAAACACCAGGTCTGTTGATGTTTGAATTTGGTGCAGAGCTAAATAATTATCTCTCCAACTGTTCGCACTGCAGCGGCCAGAACCAGCTGTCAATCACACAGCATGGCTCTCACTATAATGGCCGGTTGTCCTTCTGTTTATTCTGAACAAACTGCTGTTGCTGCTGTCAGAAATCTGAAATAAATCATTTTCCCAGAGCTGGAGGGATTCGAGAGAGGAGACTCTGAGCTGCTGGAATAACTAAAGCTGTCACAGCTCGGCTGGACGTACGGACGACTGGATCAATACGTGATGATGTAGTTTAGAGGGAGAATGCACTTTTTTACTCACCGTCCTCCTCCGTCTGCTTCACTATCTCCTCGCTCTCTTTGCTGCCTTCGGGGTTGGCGAGGACGAGTCGTAGTCTCACCGTGACGAAGGGCCGCAGCCCCCGCAGGGTGTAATGTGACGACGTCTGGATCAGCTCCTCGGCTGCAAACTCCTGCTGGTTGAACACGTACTGGTACTGAACCTGCAGACAACGAGACCGTAATGACATTAAGAACGCCGCCGTTTGGTTTGAAACAATGACTGTGAAGGCGAAGAGGAACTTAAACCTGCACGGCTTAGATAGATGAGCCTGGAAGTGAATGATGCGGCATCTTTGTGAAGAGTAAAGGCAAGAAAAAACATCAATACAGCTATATGTTGCGATATTTTGACCTCTGATACAACATTGATATTTCAAATCTAAATATCAAGCTTTTTTAAAGAATAAAAACTCATATTTTAGCCAAATTGGAAGTAAAACACTGTTTTCAGTAACAAAGAGCACTTATGCAATATGCATGCACATTTTTATTCAGTGAGGAGAGAAAAATTAAACCTTCTTTTACTTATTGTTGTTCCTCATGTGTTAAATAACAGTGTGAACTTCACAGCAGGTTTGGATGCTTTCAATACATTGTTAAAGGGAATACATGAATAATTGATCATCTTTGTAACATTAGTTCAAGTGACGTGATGTATTTTATGTGTTGAAGTCAAGTGTGTGTATATAACACTGCATTTGACTTGTTTCAAAAACAATAAAAAGGAAAAGTTGTTTTCAATCAAATAGTTTTGACTTAATTCGTCCTTTCAAGTTTGAGTAATATTGTGTGATTTTCAAACACATTATCTAGAGTTTTTTCTTTGTTAACTGTAGAATATCACAATATTGTGATATCATGATGCGTATCGTATCATGAGGTTCTTGCCAATATTTACCCCCAGTGCAGAGAAACTGAGATTTTCACAGATATCAGATGAAAGTACAGTCTAACGTGCAAGTCTTTGAGTGTTTTGTTGAAATGGTTTATTATGTAACTTATGTACTGAGGTGTTTTTTTTTCCTAATCCCAAACTGTACCGCCCTACAGGAGCCTAGTCTGGTATTTGATTGTTTTTTTTTTCCCTCTTCCTCCCTTTTGTACTCTCTTTCTCATCTAATGAAGCTCGGCTCTGCGCACGTTGGTCCTCCCCCTGTTATACATCACTGTCTTTTTTATGTTTCTTGGACAGGATGAAACTAAAATGTGATTCTGTTGCTCTGAAACATGTGCAATGGTGAATAAAGCAACTTGAATCTAACACATGTAGTTAAGCAACAAACTGTCTGGAATTAAGTTTTCTAAGTTTGCGGTCATCAGACACTGGTCTCCTCACAATTCCCCCGGACCAAATTCAAAACTAATGGTGACAGAGCTTTCTGTGTTGCTGCCCCCACCCTCTGGAACTCTCTCCCCGTCACAATTCATAACTCTCCCACTCTAGACAGTTTCAAGTCACTCCTCAAAACTCACCTCTTCTCCTTCGCTTTCCCTGACTAAATATTTAGCTCAAAATCAGGTTTTACTGCTTTGGTGTTGCTGTTGATTTTTCGTTTGTTTTGTCCCTTTACCTTTGGAAAGTGACCTTGGGTTACTTGAAAGGCGCCATATAAATTAAATTGAGAAGTTAGATTTTGGATCATAACTTGTATTTACTGTATATATTGAAATAGAAGTAGTTTTTCTTACCGTCAGGTTGTAGCTGTGGCAGCGCGTCACTGCGTACCCAAACGTCTCCCACTGTATCGTCAGCTGACGAGCTCGCACGTCCACCACGTTGACATTTTGGGGACCGTGAACTGGATCTGAAACAGAGATAGACAGAAACAAAACTTTGTTTATCCAGATCTTTAAACAAACAAGTCCAAACAACTAAATCTGTACTTCATGATCTCTGTCAAAAGCATGATTTCATATCCAGACAAGACTCTGAAAACTTGGCATTTCTTTGGTCAACCATAAAAAACAGGGTCTATGTTTTGGTCCAAGGTCCAAGTGACATGATGCACTTTATGTGTTTAAGTCAAGTGTATGTATATAACACTGCATTTGACTTATTTCAAAAACAATAAAAAGGAAAAGTTGTTTTCAATCAAATAGTTTTGACTTTGTTTGTCCTTTTGATTTTGAGATTTTGATGTTGTGTGATTTACAAGCGCATGATCTCGAGTTTTTTCTCTGTTAACTGAAGAATATCACAATATTGTGATATCGTGATGCGTATCGTAGGTTCTGAGGTTTTTGCCAAAACTCCTCCCTTAGCAGATATCAGATGAATGTACAATCTAACGTGCAAGTCTTTGAGTGTTTTGTTGTAATGGTTTATTATGTAACTTATGTACTGAGGTGTTTTTTTTCCTAATCCCAAACTGTACCGCCCTACAGGAGCCTAGTCTGGTATTTGATTGTTTTTTTTTCCCCTCTTCCTCCCTCTTGAACTCTCTTTCTTATCTAATGTGGCTCATTTTCTTTCCAGTAGGCCTGTCGTAATTTCCTGTCATTGGTACGAAGGTCTAACCTGGCACACCAGATGAGACAGTTTTGTATATTCACCACAGAGGTATTTCACCGGTCCATCTGGTGAAAGAAAGTTTATATATTGGCTACATAATGGCTGATGCTGATTAATTAGTGACACGCTATAATCAGGCTCTAATAGAAACTGAAAGTTCCAAATAGAAGCTTTGAAATCTAAACTCATATTTCTGTGTCAGGACTGGCTCTCCACACCAACTTTCCTATAATCCAATACAATTTGGAGATTGTCTGCGCCATCAGCCACAGGTTACAACCTGTAATCTATTATCGGACATTGTGTCTGACCGCGGGGCCGCGCTGCGTCATTACAGGGGGGATCACATCCAGGGGCCAAAGACTGTGAGAGGGTGTGTATTGATCTGCAGACATTTAGAGAGGTTATTACTGCCTTTCCCATATGTCACACACACACACACACACACACCCGCAGCACTGCAGCAGCCATATGTTGGGCAGGTTTGTGCACCACGTCTGACTGCACCCTAACAAGCTCGTTCAGACTGATCCCTCTGTCTGCCTAATTAATTTCAATCAGCCGCTGATGGCACCCAAAACAGGTCAGCACATAATTAGACAAGCTGTATTAGCTGTTCCTCTCCAAACACAAACTTCACCGACAGCCTGAGCGAAGTCCAAAGACGGAAACAACACAGACGCACGCGGGAGGATCCGGCTTTGGCGTCAGAGGAAGTTTCGCTCACTGTGACTGATTGTTTTTGGACGGGTTTCTGAGTTCATTCACGAGCTGTGTCCAATAACTAAACACCAACAACCAAGCAGGAGTTTGACGTTAAAGTTTTTGAATGTAAAGTGTTTAAACCCTGCAGCTGTTTTTTTAATCTGATCATGATTCATTCCAGCTGGTCTCTTACTCCAAACTGTCCTAAAAAGCCTCATTGTTCCAAATTTTAAAAAATCAGATTGCTGGAATAAATAAAAAACTCACATGCAAATGAGTTTATTGTCTTTAAATCTGTTGGAAAGATTACCCAGCATGGTTTTTATTCGACTTAATTCGTCCCTACATTCCTTGAATAGTGAGCTTTTCAAATTTGGCAAAACCAAAAATGTGGATTAAGTGAAACAATTAGCCAAACAGGACCCAGAAAAACCAAACATGAGTGTAATCTGTTGTGTTTACAGTCAGCTGAGTTCATAATCAGATTTTCCAAACAAGCTACTTAAAGATCAGATCATCGTAATGAGACCAGATTAGACATCAGCACCAGGGATGAGCCAGCTAAGAGGCCATCTGAGACGGGACCTTTTTCAGTCTGAGAGGGTTTTGGGTGCAGACTTTACCCCCCCCTCGGGTTCTTCAGAGCTTACAGAGTCTGTGTTTCTACTTAAAAGACCAAATCCTGGAGTTTCCTGGGTGGTAGACTGGTGTTGACAGCCAAGAAAGCAGCAGGAGGGAGGTAATATAACGGACGCGTGACCCCGTCCTCGGGTCAACACAGCGGGTTGGATGCTTTCACGTATCAGGACCCCTGACTGAGAGGGATCAAGACCAGATGAGGGTCTCCACTTAATGTTTCCACTTCAGGGAAGACCACATGAAGCTAACAGCATTCAGCACTCAGGCTGGAAAACACACCAACAATCCCCGAGCTATCACCGTCCGTTAAAGTTAAAAAACCTGAGTGTCTGCACAAAAAGCAGCTGCTGTTTTTAGGAACCTTTAAGTGAGAGCTGTAAGAAATTGTCTTTTGCTAAAGGAACCCTCAGGCCTCTGCTTCACTATACACTTAGTTCTCTATGTACTTTAACAGCTCTTTAAGGCAGGGGTTCCCAAACTTTTCCGCCTGTGACCCCCAAAATAGCAGCGTTAGGGACTGGTGACCCCCTGCTGTGGTACAACACTAATGGGACAATCCAAAAACAGACAAAAACCAACAAAACCCTCCTGAGGATACTTAATTTAACTGATCGATAAAAAATTTACCGACTAATGTGCACTTTGCTGAGTTCACGGCATCAAACTTGAACAAAGAAATGTGAAAAACAGATAAAACATTTTCTGTTTGCATAATTTTATATTATCTTTCACCCCAATTGTTGCTTTTATTCTCACAATAATGGATAGAATGTTCATGAATTGTTCATAGTTTTCGATTTTGGGACACATTCCATGACCCCCTATCGATGTCTCGCGACCCCCCAAAGGGTCCCGACCCCCACTTTGGGAACCCCTGCTTTAAGGTACCCTCTGTCCGTCTCTAGTTACCCATAAGCCTCATAGTTCAGGTGTATCAGTTAACATCTGATTAAAGTGGCTTTAAAGTATCTATTCTAGAGCAGCAGTGATCTGTTTAGGGTTCTTTTTCTCATTATCTTTCAGGAACAATTCAGCGCACATTCCTAGATACTACATGTCTGTTTTATGGTACCCCTAATCTTATTTTTGAGGCATCTTTTAGCATCTGTTTAAAGTGACTTTAAAGCAGGGATGTCCAAACTACGGCCCAGGGGCCAATTGTGGCCCACCGTCTATTTTCAAGCGGCCCCCAGCTCTCATTTTACCATGTGTTAGTTTTGTCACTTTAATAAATTATTTTTGAATTGTTTACATTTACAGTTGCTTGAAATGAATCTTAATATATCTGGTAACGTTTCACAAAGATTTGGACTGTGCATAGGCAAATTTATAAAGCTAAAGCTCTGTACAATCTGCAAAAAATGAAAAACTTTTACAGCTGACATTTAGTTGCATTTGGCATGATGCAAAATGTGTTTCATAAGTTGTTTAGAATTTAAAAAAAAAAAAAAAAAAAAACACATGAGGGGACCAAAAAGCTGAATTAAAGATATGAAATGGTCCAAAAAAAAGACAAAAGTTGAAGAATAAAATGGTTCAGAATGCAGGATCAGAGATATTTGGGGTTTAAAATGTTCTTATAGTTGTCGTATAAACAAACATGATAAAGTCCAGATCCTGATCCTGCCATAAAATTGTTACATATTTTTCCCAGGTTTGGTTTTATCTCAAAGGTCTGCAATAACAGTACACACATGTTTGACTTAACCTTTTTTGTTTGTTTCTTTGTTTTTATTCAGAAACCACTAAAAAGAAATAGTTTTCCAATAGAGCGCTCATTTGTAACTTTCACTGTTAGTAAACATGTCCATAAGAGCCACCGGCCCTTAGTCATTTTCACAGTTTCCAATACGGCCCTTATGGGAAAAAGTTTGGACACCACTGCTGTAAAGCATTTGTGTTATGAAGCAATAGTCTATTTAACCCTCTGATGCATGAATTATGAAAGCCACTGTCTGGATTTTTCCTTTGAGGGTTTTTATTTGTCTTAAGGCATGAAAAAAAGTTTTCAATTTTACTTCTTCAAATATTTGTAACAGAACATTCAACATAAAAAAATAGTGAAATTATTGTAAACATTACTATTTTTTTGTTTGACTTCCTTTCTTTCTTTCTTTTTTTTTTCTTTTTTGACCAATCAGCAGACTGCAGTGTGTCTAGCTCTACCTTCTGTACCAAAAAGTAGCACAGTAGGTCTGTAATTTTAGGGATCTGTTCCAATTTTAGTCAAAAGAGGCACCAAAAAATGTGTGCTGTACCGAGGCGAACCAAAGTGCATCACTTGGTGGAAACTGGGCTTTAAAGGTAACCATTGGCAACTGCTTTTAGTTACCCCTCAGTCTCTATTTAAGGTACCTTGAAGGTATCAAGTGCATGTTGGGAAAACTTCCATTACTGCTCCTTAGCTGCTGTGGTTTAGTGGAAGAGAGGGTTGTCTGTTAATTGAGAAGTTGTCAGTCTAATTCCAGATCCAATCAATCAATTACTAAAGTACTGATGACATAGAACCTTAAAGGTGTCATAAGAGAGCGTCCTTTGCTGTAAGAGAATGGTGGGTGGAGTAAAATTGGTTACAAAGATTAAAAAAGCTCCATATTCAGTTGGAGGAGGCTCGTGTTTATGGAGAGAAATCATCTAAAGGAATCAGTCTCAAACAGCCTGAATCTGAAACATCAGTGGGAGACAGAAACTTTGTCAAACTCCTCCAGAGAACAAACGCGAACTAACCTGTAATTATGCATGCCTAAACAGATCAAGAGATGTACCTCTAATGAACGCACGCTCTCTAATTCCCCAATTAGGGAGGCATAATCACTCATCACTGCGCTGCCGAGAGAGAATGAAATAACCCGTTTTACACAAGAATGGCAATAAATCAAAGCTTCTCTCTGCTATGACTCATTTCTGCAAAGACCAAAACCGTGTTAGAGAAATCAGATTTATGCTCTGAGGTCTGAGAGGAACACACCCAGCAACAAATAACAGCCAGATTAACCCCCCCCCCCTCCTCTGTCTCTCTCTTTTTCTATTATAAGCCAGAGTGAGTATTACCGTGCATTTAAGTATAGTGGAGGCTAATCTTTCACATAATCTGGCGTCCAGCTGGGACCCCCCCGAGCAGAGTTTCAAACTGTGTCTTAACACCTGAGCAAAAGAGTCACAATAAAACCATTTCCAGAATTAGTTGTATAGTGTGTCCATAAAGTCTCTTTACAATTTTAAAAATGTTTTACAAAGACAATTGATAAGACATCTTAACCCTTGTTTTGGCTTCAGATTTGCTCTGCACTGACTCTTTATGAAGTACAAGGTGTAATATTTTCTCCATTTTTTTGTTTCTCCTTTAAAATTTTTGTGTTTCCAACATATTCACATACATTCAACACCTCTCAAGTCAGACATTTCAGAATTGCAACCTGAGTTCAAAGAGCTGTATCTCATTGAAATGATAAATAGTTTGTCTTGCCTGTTGAAAATGTTTTTAAAAACGTATTCTACCACCTTGAGGATTGTTATATCACTACAGTCAGCTGAATAGTTACTCTTTTATCTAAAATAAGTGTTTCCTGCATGAAACCAATGCATATTTGCTAAAAAACTTGAATAAATATATAAAATAGTTGGTAAAACTGCCCAGTGTGTCAAACATGATACAAGAAATATATCATGAAAGAAATGATAAAGCAATATTTTTTGTGGATTCTGTTCAAGGAGTTAATAAATATCTCATTCCAAAAAATTGGATTGGATTTTCATACTGTGTTTTGATGGGTTGGTCCTGAAAGGGTTAACAATGACTTTTGCAACACATGATATGATAGACAATATTTACATAAAAGTATACCTCTTCTTTGATTGGAAAAAAAAAACGTAATTTTGAATATTTTCATCGAGGGTATAATCAAAGGTGCATATGTTGATGAGTCATCATAGACAGGTTTATGTCAAAGTGCAGGCAGGATATTGTTTTGAATTCATTTCAGTTTCATTAACAGTAGCAAGATGCTATAATTTTTAGAAAATACATCACTTATTTCATATGCAAACAGCATAGCATGGAACTATCCATATAATTTCAAAATTCTATGAAAGAAAACCAAAGTTATGAGAAAATAACTTTTGAAATCGGCTCAAATTGACCCAAAGAAAACAGGAGAGTTAAACAGATTTGTTTTATTGTGATCACAGGTTTTCAAAGCTTTTTCTTTTTTTTTTTTACCTCATTTTATACACATTTATATGGGCACCATTAGTTGCGCAAAACACATCAAGACTTTACTTTAGTTCTTGCGATGTTCGCTATCACATAACCTCATCAATGGTGGCAATGGCATCAGAATTTTTTTCCTTCAAGTCAGTTTAAATTATTTTGTTGATTTATAATTACATGGACAGTCCTCTTTGAATTCAAGTAACGTCCCATGTCTTTGCGAGTTATCTGTCTGTATCCAGTTCTGTAGTTTTGCTGAGTCTTAACATCCGATTTCGTCTCAATAAACCATGATACACACTGTGCCTTCTCTTGTGGAGTAGATATTTTATAGGGTACAATTCTAATGTAATAACAAACTTTGATAAACACAGATTACAATAGGACAAATGTGGTTAAGATGTCTTATCAACTTCCTTTGTAATATATTTTTTAAATTGTAAAGAGATTTTCAGGTCACTCTGTTTGATTTTCAGGAGACTTTGGACTCTCTGTTAAATGTTTGTTGAGGATTTCAGCAGACAGGAGGGAGTTGGGAATGATTGAAGAACCAAGGAGAAGAAATCAGGAGGAAGAGAGTCTGAGTTTTGAATTATAACTTTGTTTACATCCTCAGGACGATGGTGGTGTCTCGCAGGCCGCCCTTGGTCATGACACACGCCAGATTTACCACTTCATTCACCAGATTTATTCCTCCCTCTCTCCTTCTCTCTACCCCTTTAGCTTTTTAAACTCCTTTCCCCAAACGCAAACCTCCTCTCTGCACCAAACAAAACTCCCGTTTCCAGGCTGATGTGGTCACTTAAAGGATAAACGCTGCAGCAGATAAAATGAGGAAGAACAGCAGAGTGGGTTTTGTATTCATGGAGGTAAAGCAGGCGCTCGTCTGCGGGGACGCGAGCTTCAGCCCTCATTAATCAGGACGGGTCAGGGGTTGGCGTGTTGGTGATCACACGCCGTGAAAGGGCAGTGCGGATGGCACAGCTGGCACGCATCATGACAAGGCCAAACAGTGAGTCATGTTGCCGCCAGACGTGGTCTCCTGTGGCGGCGCGGGCTTACAAGTGGCCCTGGGTGCGCCCATTAAAAGGACGACAGAGGCTGCAGCTGGTCAACGGCCTGTTACCGCAGCTCTGCACAACAATATTGGACCAAAAAAGCACCTCGGAGACTCTCAATTCAGCCCGGCGCTCTGGCACAGACTCTGTAAACCTCCTTTTTTTTTGTCCCGCTCAAGTGAAGCAAGCATGGTGAAATGTTTTCTTTCTCTCTCGTCAAACACGGCGGCGGTTTAAAGACGCCACCAGTTCGTTTGAAATCACCCTTGAACATCTGTTTTCAGGTAACAATTCCTTTTAAAGGTGCCTTTTAGAGTTTAATTGAGGACATTGGCATCTGTTCAAAGGTCCTGTTCAGTGTCTGTTTCTGAAGGACACAAAACATCTGTGTTTGGGTACCCTTTACCTGTTAAAGGTGCGTAATAAATCACTGTGAGCTGTCTTTGAGTGTCTGCAAGGAGCATTTTTGATTGTGTTTCAAGACGCTCATTCATGTTTATGCCAAAAATATGAGAGTTTGATTTAAGGTACCATGTGTCATCTGTTCAAAGATGCATGACTTACTCTTTGGCATATGTTTTCAGATTCTCTTTTCTATTTTTATTGCCTTTTCTAAGGTTATTTATTCCCTGAATTCCAAACCTTATAGAAATTGTATCAGAAATAATGATGCTTCTGTTTTAAGGTACCCCATAATATCCATTTTAAAATTGCAGAGATAATTTATACTCTGCTCAAACAGAGAGACAAAATGTTGAAAACTACCTTTGCAAGAACAACAATCTAAGTGGTGAAAAGTGGAAAAAAAGCAAGAAGTAGAAATAAAATGTGGTAGAAATGTTCAAAAAGCAGCAAAAAAGGATGAAAAGAGGCATAAAAATAGAGAGAAAACTTGAAAAATGGTCAGAAAGTCGCAAATATTTACAGAGGCCTGATATTTCTCTTTAAATTATCATTTTTCTGAGACACTGAATTTTGGTTTTTAATTATCTGTAAGCCATAATCATCAATATTTCAGGACATAAAGGATTAAAATGTTTCATTCAGTGTAACACATACATGATATCTGGGTTTCTTTTTCTGAAATGAGTGACCATATTCAATTTTTTGAGATATACCTGTTTATGCAAACTGAATTTCTTAAGTTGTTTTTTTAATAAATCTTCCTTTTCCCCCTCATGTGCTTTTTTAATTCAAAACAAGGACCATTAAAAAAGTATTCTTCTCTTCAATATAGCAACTGATAACACAAAAGATGGGGGACCTAAATTTAATCGCACAATAAATCTTAATGGCAACACAGGAAAAGAAGGGGGGCCTGCATTTCCTTTTAGCAAATGCTAAATGCTGAAATGCTGAGCCCCATTTCAACATAAACATTTGTCTTGCAGCATTTTCTGGATAACCCTGAAGCATTAGTTTTGCAGAGGTAGACAGAAGCAACGATTCAGACTGAAGATGTGACTTTGTTGTGGTAATAATTGTGGGTTGTAGTTTTGTAAATCTGGGATCTTCACATCCAAACAAACCTGAGTTATATTTGAGAAAAACACTCACTGATGTGTCTATAAACTCAAAGAGGAGCTAAATTGATCCGTTCCCAAAGTCGTGTGGAGCCACAGAAACATTTATGCTCGACTGTGTAATAAAAATCCAGGAGCTTTCGCACTCCAAACGACTCCCTCCAACCCTCCGCTGAACCGCCTGTGATCCTCTAACAAGAATATCTGCCGGCAGAAAGCAACATTTCCCCTCTGATTTGTCCTGAGGTGGAGATAAAGTTGCTTCGCCTGCCTTTGAACGTACTTAAGGCTCTATTGGATGTTTTGGCAGGTAGATATCTAGTTCAGACGAGAGCCTGGTGAAGCGTTGTGTTTTGGGATGCCGTCCTGAATCTGATGAATGAGCAGCAGAAACGGAGCCATTAATCCAGACTTTAGGGAGCCGTTCCAGAGAGAAGAGAAGAGGGAGGAAAAAGAGGAGTGGAAATCAATCTTGCTGCCTCCTTGCACTCCCCATCTTCCTTTATGTTGCTCTCCTGCCTCTTGTTTTTTATGCTTCATTCCTTCCCCATCTTCATATTTTTAGCGCTTAAAGAAGAAGAGCTCCTTTGTGGTCATTATGTGTTTGTGTCTCCATTCTTCTCTGTCACTCCTCTAACCTTTGTCTTCCTTATTATTTTTACCTTTCTTACACCATCTATGCTCTAAAACAGCTGCAGGTCAACTACATATCTATGTTTTTGTCAGAGATGCACAATAACAAAGGTGGTTCAGGTTTCATCACATCATAGAAACAACTCACATGAACCTGTAAACTAACAGAGACACTGCAACCACAAAAACTCAAAGTAACTGCATCAAAAAGAGGATCAACTTTGTGTTTCTGATCCACTTCATGAGTTTATATTTAGCTTGACTACTCACAGCTCAGTGCTCTGATACATGTCTGTAACGTCAGTGAATCCTGGTTGTGTCCTACCAGGTCTCATCTACCAACTCCAACCTCACCAAGCAGAGCAAACGTAACCTGGCTCTTCATTTTATTGATAGACTCTCAGGTTTGAACAGATCACTGCAGAATAACTGCTGCATGTGGACAGGAATCAACATTAGCACAAACACATTAGTGACTGTTTTAGCCTATAGCTCCTGTTTTAGCCTTTAGCTCCTGTTTTAACCTTTAGCTCCTGTTAAAGCCTTAAGCTCCTGTTTTAGCCTTTAGCTCCTGTTTTAGTCTTTAGCTCCTGTTTTAACCTTTAGCTCCTGTTTTAGTCTTTAGCTCCTGTTTTAGTCTCTAACTCCTGATTTAACTTTTAGCTCCTGTTTTAGTCTTAAGTTATTGTTTTAGCCTTTTCTCAATGTTTTAACCTTTAGCTCCTTTAGCCTTTAGCTCCTGTTTTAGCCTTTAGCTCCTGTTTTAGCCTATAGCTCCTGTTTTAGCCTTTAGCTCCTGTTTTAGCCTATAGCTCCTGTTTTAGCCTTTAGCTCCTGTTTTAGCCTTTAACTCTTAATTTGACCTTTAACTCTTAATTTGACCTTTAGGTCTTGTTTTAGTCTTTAGCTCCTGTTTTAACCTTTAACTCCTGTTTTAGTCTTTAGCTCCTGTTTTAACCTTTAGCTCCTGTTTTAGTCTTTAGCTCCTGTTTTAACCTTTAGCTCCTGTTTTAACCTTTAACTCCTGTTTTAGCCTTTAACTCCTGTTTTAACCTTTAGCTCCTGTTTTAACCTTTTGCTCTTGTTTTCGTCTTTAGTTAATATTCTAGTCTGTAGCTCCTGTTTTAGCTTTAAGCTCCTATTTTAGCCATTTTCTCCTGTTCTAGGCTTTAGTTTATGTTTAAGTCTTCAGCAACTGTGTTAGCTTTTAATTAATATTTTAGCCTTATTTCATATTTTAGCCTCTAGTCTTTGTTGTCACATTTAGTTAATGTTTTAGCCTTTAGCTACTGTTTCAGCCGGTAACCCCTGTTTCAGCTGTTTACTCATGTTTTAATCTTTAGCCTCCAGTTTATAATTTAGCCTTTATTTGTGTTTTAGCCTTTAGTTCCTGTTTTATCCTCTAGTAAATGTTTTAACCTATAGCCCTTGTTTTTCCGTTAGCTCCTACTTTAGCCTTTAGTCTGTGCTTTATCCGCCTCCTGTTTATCTTTCTTCTGTTCTTTTGTCTCTTTTTTGTCAGATAGTCCAGCTCTTGTTTCCACTTTTACTACCAAATAAATCAGACAAATTGTTTTCATAAGGGGAAAAACACAGATCTCTCTTCTCACTGATAAACTTGATCAGCTGGCGTGATGATGTCATAGAAACTTTGGCGTGCTATAAATCAATCTGGTCCAATTTAACCTATTCAGTTCTGATTGGGAAGCCTAGAATTAACCTTTAGAAATAACCTATTCTAGCACTGATTATCTCATTTTAAATAAGGGATTATAATCAGGCATAGACGTCGAGATGAGACTGTTTCTAGTCCCTTAAAAAAATCCTCACAGTTTTTTTTAACTGCAGTTTCCACTGAATCTCAAGATGCTCATGAAAGTTGCACTGTGGGTTTAGAAACAGGAATCAACAAATGTCTGCAGGACTCTTGAAGACTCCAGTCACCTTCAAAAAGACCAGTTTGTGCACCTGCATCTTTCCATGAGAGTGTGTGATGTTGTGTAGTTGTTGTTGTGTAGTTGTTGTTGTGTAGCTGTTGTGTAGTTGTTGTGTATCTCTCGCCCTCAGGCTGCTGATAATTCACCCCGTTCTCTTTCCTCACACTGTCTGAACTGTACACGCCATCCAAAACAGAGCCTGCTCTCTGCCTCCGTCTGCCTCCTTGTGTTCTGGGATTCTGTCTCATGTCTGCTCTCACAAAGACCCATAAGGCAAAAACATAAAAAGAGAAAGAAAAGAAATGAGAGTAAAAAGAAGAGTGGGTGTCAGAGAGGAAACACGGAGCGCTTCCCTCTGGGAGAAACACGGCAGGGACGACTTTCTCTTCCAGGGTGGAGAGAGGGGGAATTACATATTACCAAAGCTACACTGGCTAAAGGCTACAACTACAATTAATACTCCAGATCCTGAGAGCCCACACCCTCACAACACACACGTATAACACACACACACACACACACACACATGCACAAACAAACACAAACACTCAGAAACGTGTCCCTGAGGCCAGTTTCACCACTCGCTGTGTGACTTGATATGTTGCAGAGGTTGCACTTTTAATCTGCATCTACACACCAAAGAAATAACAGCCTAACCTCCACTCACACACACACACACACACACACACACACACACACACACACACACACACACACACACTCACACACACACACACACACACACACACACACACACATTTATGGGGGCAAGATCTCCCGTGACGGTGACCCCCAGAGGCGAACACGCAAGATCAGACAGAAAACCATGATGGAGGCTTCTGCCCTCTTCGGATCAGCTCGAGTGTGTTCAAGATTTCACTGCAAACTCCTCTTACACTTTGTAAACTTATGGAAACACACACACACACACACACACACACACACACACAAACACACACTTCCCCAGAGCTCTTAAGGACGTTCAAAGATTCGCCTCATTACCAGAATCTAAAAGTGAGGAATGTAATATTTAATCACAGAAGTACTCAGATCGCAGTATCATCAAATTATCAGCCTCCTAACCACGACGGCTTTAAGGACGTCATTAAACCAGCCCATTGCCTCCACACACACACACACACACACACACACACAAACTCACACACACATTCATAAAGAGCAAACCCAGACAGGAATTTTTCGTTTTGTCTTTTCAAAAAAACTCATCTGATTAGTTTTGAAGTATTAATGCAAAAATGAAAATAAAACTGTGACTGAATGATACACGACCATGCATGAAGCCCAAAGTCATCCACACACACACACACACACACACACACTCTGAAACCGCAGCAGCAGACGGGCTACACCCCGCAGCTTCGTGACTTGGATAAATTGGATTAAATGGAGAAGCAGCAGATGCCTTTTAGTGGATTTTAATTACGTCTCTCTGCATGAAACCAACGACTGAGAGTTCAACCATAACTCAACGCCCGACTTTAAGGCTCAAATCTTTGAACTCTGAAGCGTGACGGATGCTCCGCTCTGTGAAGTAATGTTTCAAAGATGGAAAAAGAACACTGACGTTGAATCTGGTGAAACAAAATCGAAGCACATGGTGTGAATTTAATTCGACTGTTTGAAACTTTGAGGTTCAAAAATCCTCCTGATTCGCTCGATGAATGAAATTAAAGTGAAGTCGTTCTGATTGGTCGAAACTTTACGACTCAGTTTCGATTCTCTACAGCAGCAGACGACCGTAAGGACAGACTGATCCCAGACGTCAGATCAAATGGATCCATTTAGAGCAGAAAAGAACAGAAGGGAACATGAAAGAACAGAACGGAAAGCATCAAACTGAGTTAAGACACGTAACAGAATATTCCAGAACAAATGAGCGACTCATATCAGCTCAGTCCTGATTAACTGACTCCATAAAACAGAGATGTTGTCTCGGTGATGCTATTTGTATGTTATTGACTGACGCCAGCCACCGAGCAATGTTACGTTTGTTTGTTTATTGGTTTAAATATACAGAGACGATGCACATTAATAAACTTTCCTGTAAATATGCCGGTTGTCAAGTTCGCTTATTTTCAACCGTAGTCTCTGGGGCACTTTGAGCTGTTCTGAACCTTGAGCTTGCCGTAGTTATGCTAAAGTCAGCTATGAGCCTGCACTTCCTGTTTTCCTGTTTGGAAAACTGTCGTTACCTGACCCGTACTGGGAACCCAATCAATTCTGCGCATGCACAGAACGCCTCCACATTCGCTCGTCAGCTGAACAACAATTTAATTGCAGCAACACATCAAGCAACTGGACTTTCTCTACTACACATCATTATTCTCTGTTTATTTATGCCTCAGTAATAATAATAATAATAATAATAATAATAATAATAATACATTTTATTTAAGGGCGCCTTTCATGGCACTCAAGGTCACCTTACAAGAAATAAGTGCATTAAAAGATGACTAAAACAGATATAAAACAAGCAATACAATATAATGGAATATAAAACAATAAATTAAAATACAAAACAGTGTAATGGTGGTGAAAGGTCAGAGGGAGTAGGCAAGTTTAAACAGATGGGTTTTGAGTCATAACTTCCCAAATACATAAATAAATAAATATGAATAAATGATGGGGTTGATTTGAATTGTGGAGATGGTGATGATACTCCGAGAAACTGAGGGAATCTGCAAAATTTGAACATCAATTCAACAACACCTGCCTTCTTGAACAAAAGTTCTGGAATAATAAACCATAATTTACCCCTTTCTTTGATATATCTTTTAAATCAATTAAATTTAAAGACTGTATTGGCGATATTGAAAATTTTTTTTTTTTTTAATTAATATAAATTTGCGAGTGACGGAAGTGACGTCATCAACGCACATGTGCAGAACGGATCAGGTAGCGACAAAAAACATTCACCTGTTAGTGTTCTAATAGAATATTTTTCACAAAGGGTAATTGTGAAGTCTTTTTGTGATGAAAGTTGAAATTCTGTTTTACAACTAAAGTCATATATACTAACCACTAATGCAATGCTGTTTCCCACATACAATAATAAAAAATTATCAATGTAAGGTCTGTCTGCTACAACATAATGTAAAGAATCAATGCGGGAATCGTTAAGAATTAAGACTAATGACATCAATGGATTGAACCATTTCATATCAGTTCTTCACAGGAAATTAATGTGGTTTTCAGCTGTTTTGGCAGAAATGGCATCAAAAGCAGCAAAAGGTGGAGAGTGACTCACAGATCAGTCTTCATTTGCTTGTTTTTTTGTCTTTTTCACCCTCGTATTGGCCTCAGGTTTACCCTGCACCGTCCCTTCTGACTGCTGATAATATACAAGGTGTAAACTTTTCTCCATTTCATTTGTTTCTCCTTTTTCGTGAAGATGTTTACAACATGTCCACATATGTATTTAACAATGACTTATGCAATATATAGTATGATAGACCTTATTTACATATAAGTATGACATTTTTCCGCTGACTTTATTATGGGGTAAATATGTTGATGCATTATCACAGACAGGTTTATGTCAAAGTGTATAAAACACACATAATTTAACATAAGTAGTTGTAGCTAAATCATTAAATGCATGGAACCATCTATGTAATTTTCAAGCAATTTTGTGTAAGAAGACCAAAGTTATGTCAAAATAAAGAGTCAAACTGATCCAAAGACAACAGGAGAGTTAAGCACAACAGGAAGTAAAATGCATCCACCACATGCTCCCACTGATTCTGTCCCTCTAATAGAGATTTGGTTTCTTCTTTAGAGTAAAAAAAATGATGTGTAGTTAAAGAAACCATACTCTTTATGACATCTTCTTTAAGACGCCTGACCTTGTATCTTTTTTTCCATAGTCAGTCGAGTGAGAACACAAAATTTTATCGATCTCTATGAGAGTCCATTAAACATCACATCACACCACGGCTGTAAAATAATCACAGTTCATCCCTCGTTCTTAAAGATGTGATCCTCCAGCAGAACAGACACGGAGCAGATATGGACGTGTGTCGTGATATCAGGAGCAGAAAAAAGAAGAAGAAGAAAAAAGCTCTGAGCCACAAACCGAGCTGTAATGTAATTCAACATGGAGCAGAAAGGAAATCTATTTCAAATCCTGCTTTATTAATACCACCGCTGCCTACAGGCAGGGACGGGACAATTGAGTTGTAGCAATTTGTGGAATGAAAGAGAGGTGCAGAGGACGGAGAGGGTGAAAAAAAAAAAAGACAGAGCGAAAGAGAGAGAGAGGAAACAGAGGAGAAGGAGACGTAAAGGAAATCAAACAGAAACAAGAGGTCAAAACAACAAGGATGGAAGAAAGAAAGGGAAAAGATGGAGGGGAAGTGACAAAGAGGAATGGAGAGAAACAGATAGCTGAGAGGGACAAGAGGAAGATTTAAAGCAGCGATATAATGAGCCAATTGATGGCAAGGCCCGAGGTTAAGCACCTGAAGCCAGCCAGTAATTGGCTGAGAAAGACGGAGCGACAGACGGAGAGATGGAAAAGTGAGAGAGAGAGAGAGAGAGAGAGAGAGGTGCTGAGCGTATTCAGCTCTGGATAAAATATGTCATTGTGTCCTGGAAGTGGAGGACAGGATGGGAGCTGCTGCTGCTGCGGGGGGGCAGGATATAAAAACCTTACAATAATGTCACTCAGCCAATTATAAGCAGAGCCGTCAGATTAAATTTTAAAAGAAAAACGTTTCTTGGCTCAAATCTCCTCCAGAGAGTTTCATCATCTGTGTGATGAGACCTCCTGTGAGGCTCCTGTTAGGAATTATCTTTGAGGATAACTCAAACCTTTTTCATTCCTGGATAAGTGAAGAAACATCCCTCACAGGGAGAAGTCTGAAAGCTCTGAAAGCTCTGAAAGACGAGGAAATGGATTCCAGGAGTTTGAGGGAATTTGCTCTTTTGTTAACCTTCGCAGAGACTGAATTTATTGATGTGTCCCCTGTTGATCTTTTGTTCTCACGTTCATCTCTGTTGATTTATGTTTTATCACATTTTCAGCTGAGAAATATTTATAAATGCTGATGAAACCTGATGATGTTTGAACCTGTTAGTTTGTCTAATGATGCTGCAGCACTTCAGGAACAAGTGATGACTGATTGTCAGAGGGCCCTTTAGCCAGAAAAACAGAAGGTCTGTTAGTCAGGTAACCAGAAAGTCTGTTGGCTAAATGGTCTGTTAGTCAAAGGGTCTGTAAGTCAGATAATCAATTAGCCTGTTAATCAGAAAGTAAGAAGTCTCAGTAGACCAAAAATCAGAAGGCCAGTTAGTCAGATAACCAGAGAGTCCATTAATCAGGAAGTCAATCAGCAAGAGGGTCTGTTAGTCACAAGGTATGTTAGACAGATAATCAATGAACCCATTAATCAGAAGGTCTAAGATCCATTAGACAGCAAATCAGAAGGCTAGTTAGTCAGTTAAGGAAGAAATTGTTTCGGATAAACAGACAGTCCAGTTGCCAGAATGTCTGTTAGTCGGGAGGTCTTTTACTCTGAAGGTCTTTTAGTCAGATAAACAGACAGTCCAGTTGCCAGAAGGTCTGTTAGTCAAAAGGTCTGTAGGTCAGATAACCAATGAGCCCAACAATCAGAAAGTCTGAAGGCCCAGTAGATCGAAAATCAGAAGGCCAGTTAGTCAGATAATCAGATTGTTTTTTCAGATAATCAGAAAGTCAATTAGCCAGAAGGTCTGATAGTCAGGTGGTCTCTCAGTCAAAATGTTTGTTGGCTAGAGAGGTCTGTAAGTTAGAGGGTCTGTTAGCCAGAAGATCAGAAGGCCAGCTAGTCAGATAATCAGAAAGCCCATTTATCAGAAAGTCAATTAGCCAGAAAGTCTGTTAGTCACTAGGTTTGTTAGCTAGAATGTGTGTTAGTCTCAAGGGCTTTAAGTCAGATAATGAATGAGCCCATTAATCAGATAGTTAGAAGGATGATAAGACAGAAAATCAGAAGGCCAGTTAGTCAGATAATAAGACAGCAAATTAATCAGAAAATCAATTAGCCAGAGGCCCTTTAGCCAGAGGGTCTGATAGTCAGGTGGTCTGTTAGACAAAAGGTCTGTTAGTCAGAGGGTCTAAGGGTCAGAGGGTCTGTTAGCCAGAAAATCAGAAGGCCTGCAAGTTCGATAATCAAGCCTATTAATCAGATAGTTAGGAGACCCATTAGACAGAAAACCAGAAGGCCCGCTTGTCAGATAATCAGAAAGTCCATTTGCCAGAAGGTCTGTTAGTCAAAAGGCTCTTTAGCCAGAGAGTCTGATAGTCAGGTGGTCTCTTAGTCAGAAGATCTGATAGTCAGAGGGTCTGTTAGCCAGAAAGTCAAAAGGCCTGTAAGTCAGATAATTAGAAGGCCCATTAATCAGAAGTTCTGTAAGTCAGAAGATGTTTTTTTTGTCCAAAGAGTTAGAAGTTCCTTATTTAGAATATCTAAAGTCCTTTGAGTAGGTCCATTCGTCTGAAGACCTGTTTGCCAGAAAATTGGTTGGGATACAAGAATATGAACAGAATTGAAATTAACTTCCTGGCTGATGGGCTGTCTGATTTTTTGGGATCTTCTTAAGAACAGAGTAGATCCTGAAGTAAAAGAGATGTTTAACGTCCGGTTAGCTTCTTGAGAAATAACTCTGTGTTCAAATCAAAAGTGAAGCTAAATTAGCTCCTCCTAATTTGTCTGTTAAATATATTTCCTTGTTTGTCCATCCCTGAGAGGAGTGACTGTCTCTCTGTCCCACTTCTGCAGGATGAAGCTGAGATTTTACTCATTCAAAAATACAAAAAATTAACACTGAAGCCTGTGAAAATAAGTCTTAAGAACTATTTTGAGCACAGGGCTCATCTTCAGTTCAGTTTTACAGCAAAAGACCTAAAAATTTTGTCTCATATCCCCAAAGAGGAGGTTGGAACAGACTGTAGTTTTCAGAGCAGTCCAGTTTTTTCAGCTGTAACAGAAGAATCCAGAAGCTTCCCCTGAGTAAAACGTTTCACATCAGCTGTTTTTAAGGAAAAAAGAGAGATAGCGAGTTCTTGCACCAGTTTCTTTGTGACATTTCGATGCTTTTAAAGCTGAATATTTGATCA
>RPOG01005129.1:23903-35811 GCA_008086565.1 Thalassoma bifasciatum | reverse complement strand
TAATCAATACCTCAACGAACACAAGAACAATTCCTAAAATTTTGACAAAACCAAGTTTCATTGAACATTTGCTTCACTCACAACGTGAAAGTAAGATTGATAATATAACTAAAGTTACAAAATCATCAGTTTTACTCAAAAAAGCTGATGCAGAAATGAATACACCCCACAACAAAAACTACTACATCTAGTATTTTGTTTGACCTCCACGATGTTTGTGGACAGCACCAAGTCTTCTAGGCATGGAATGAACAAGTTGGCAACATACTGCAACATCTTTCTTCTTCCATTCTTCAAGAACAACCTCTTTTGGAGGCTTGATGCTGGATGGAGAGTGATGCTCAACTTTCTCTTCAGAATTCCCCATAGGTGTTCACACATGAAGACGCTGCCACCAGCATGTTTGACTGTAGGCACCATGGACTTTTCTTTGAACTCTTAAAAAAATTGTATCACTTTTCTACAGTATCCTGATTGACAAGTAAAGCTCTGCTGATCTTGCTCCTGAGACTTTCGTTGTGATGTATTCATTTTTGCAACACGGTCTTGAATGAATTTGTGAGGAAAAGTACAGTACATGCAAACTCACAATTCTTTTTTGCAATCAATGGCCCATATTTGTAGGAAAATTTGTCGTATAGTGTCGCATGGAGTATTTTCATTCTGATAGGAAAGTAAAGGTTTTCTGACAGATCTGTTGAGGTGTACTCATTTATGCTGAGCACTGTATATAAAAGTCTGAAACCACCACCAAAAAGAGTAAGAAAAACATTGGAAAAATGAAAACCAAAAATGTTAAAACAAATTAAAAAAGGAAAGAGAGAGGATTTAGGACATCACAAATGTGTCTGTTGTCTGTTTGTTTATTTGTATGTAAATTCCTATCTCTTTTCTGTTTCTAGAGGTTTTTAACAAAGACAAAGTCATTGGGGTTGTTGGTATCAGTTCAGAACAACGGAATGAGACACTTGGAAAATACTCTGGCGGGTGTAAAAACTTTAAGACCACTGATTTGCTCATTTTGCTGTCAATCAAAAAGGGATTCCACCTCAGGCAGATCATCCAATCATCATGCAGCAGCTGAGCTTCCAGGCCTGCCCACTGCCCCATAGACCCCCAGAGAGGCAGAGCTTCCAATGGGCGGGACAAAGCTCGGCATTTATCCAATGACCATCCAGCGGTGGAACAACCCACTGTTTGCTTCCTCACAGACGCCCAAGAAAGCTCAGCTTCTGTCTGTGTGAAACACTGTGAATCTGCAGGGATGAATGAGAAAGAGCCCACATCGGTTTTCTGTGATAGCCTATGTAGCTGATTCTGAACAAAAGATGAACACGTTCTTGCGCTTATTTAGTAAATGAAATCTACACACAGTGGTAGCCTACATATTTCACCACTTTTTTTTTTTTTTTTNACTGACCTGGCATCTTTTCAGAACTGGGCAGAACTTAATCCATTTGGTTTTCAGTGTAGGAACAAATGTTGGATTGGTTTTCACAGAGAAGTCAACAATCCCTACAACTGGATCTGGTCTGATGGAGAAAAAGTCAAGTTTGCAAACTGGAAAATAGGCGAACCCAATTCCCTGTCTGAGGAATGTGCTGTAACATGGGATATACGTTGGATTGACGTAATGTGTTTTAGAAATTATGAAAGTGTGTGCTATGAATTTGGTCTGACCTTGGTGAAAGAGAAGAAGACATGGGAGGAGGCTCTGGAGCACTGCAGGACACTTCAAAATGAAGCCACTTCAAACAACGACCATCTCTACGACCTTCCACACATGCACGCTGAAAACGCCAACCAGTACGCCAAAGACATGATCAAGGATGCCCAGACCCAGGAGGTGTGGATTGGTCTACGTTACCTGGCAGGACGCTGGTTCTGGGTGAACGGATCACCTCTGGATGAGGAAAGGGCAGAAAAACTGCCTGTCTGCCCTGCTCCCATGATGCACTGTGGGACCATGTCAAAGATGGGAGGTAGATTTTCAGTCAGGGACTGTTCAGAGAGAAGGAACTTCTTCTGCTTACTGACAGACAAGCTGCTTTGACCACATCTCAGCCGTACTTGAGCTCTACTCTGTACTTTGCTTGTATCAAAGATAAGTCGTGGTGACCTGTATTCAAGAATTTGAGGAAGTTATACTTTAGATTTCAGAAAGTTGTAGACAAGTTGCTATTTCAAAATGAAAAATAAACACCTAGAGAAAAAAACATCTTCTCACTTATTGTCTGTTACAGAGGTATTCTTTATATGCTTGGTCTTCTTTAAATATATATCAACACACTGACAAGTGATCAATCCAGAAAAATCCATTTTCAGTCTCAAATTATGGATGCTCTGAAGATTTGAGTGCAATGACCAAAGTTTTGTGTTGGGAAAGGCGATTGAAGAGGGAAATTAGCTGAAGTAGCAAATGTAAAAGCAGTGAAGTTGATCATGGGCAACGTCTTTACCCTAGAACACTTGAACACTATCCACTTAAAAAGTTTCATCATAACTATCTTTGGGTGTGTTTTATTTGGTATAAAATACCAAATTAAAAAAAAATGCTTTTTGTTAAAATATATTGAAGTTGAACAATACATGGCAAAGTGAAGCACTATTGTTAAATGTGGCTTCAAACCCTGAAATGTGTGATGACGAGTTTTAATGTTCAACTGGAGATAAATGATCACAAAACCAACCTTCACTCTCATGTCAACAACTCATCAGTGGAAACAATGTTTACATTTTTATGACATGTAAAATCAAAATTATGATTTAAAAAGTAGTTAAGTGGTGTGTCAGGGACCACGCAGTAAGGCATGGGACAAAATGTGTTTTTGTGAAAAAAACTGAGATTTTATTTGCCTCAAAATAAATAAATAAATATTCAACTCATACTTTTTGATTACTGGGCCTACAAAAGAAGACAAATGTTGTTTACCATTTAGAAGGAATTATCCCAATATCAATTTGACTGTTGTCTCCATGTTAAAAGCCTGGTTTGAATACATCCTGATGCCTTTCACACTTATGCATTCAGCCAGGGAGGAGAACTCACATCAGGGCTCCAGACGAACTCTTTTGCATTGGTTGCACTGGTGCGCCTAACTTTTATTTTTAGGTGAACCAGCACAAAATTTAGGTGCACCCAAAGTTTCTATTGTGTCATCTCTAACACCATAAGATCACACTTTTATTGCTCTCCATAACTTTCCTACAATATTAATGATTTTTCAACAAGAATAAGGTGTAGAGAAATGCTCTTTATTTGAAGCACAATGTTATATAAAAAAGGAAAATGACATGGTGAAAGTGCTTCATTGAGCTGACATTGAACATTTCAAACTAAAACATTTCAAACATTTCAAATGAAATTAAAGCCGCAAGCGGCGATACACGGGTCCTCACTCATGTGTGACAGTCCGAGCATGTGCTAAAAATACTAGTGACTTAATTAGATCAATAAGTTTGGTCAAAGATAAACGTATAACTACTCATAAATAAATGCTGCGACTCTAAATTTAAATAATTTCTAAATCAAAATTATTTTAAATCTCCTAAATCTAACTTACTTGCATATAAATAATCAAAACTTAGATTTCAATCTATAACTAAATCACTGCCGTCTCACCCTTAAAAAAAGTCGTCTTCCTTTTGGCTGGGTTATGACCTACTTTCAAAATGCTGCACCTGGCGCAGGTGAGAAGAGCGCATTGACAGAAGCAGACGGCCTGCTCATAGATAGCAGGACATTAAAAGAAAAGAGGAAAAGCTGTGCAAATCAAAACAGACTGAAAAACCCAAATAGGGAGCAGGTAAGACCTTTCTAGCTTAATCCTAGCGCTCCTTCATCTGTTGAATGTCGTCGCGTCATTACGCAACAAAAGTCGGAGGAAGTTGATGAATGCACCTGTTAAGGTCATTCCACAGGTGAACAGGTTCACTGGTAAAAGGTGAGTGTCATGATTGTTTTAAAAAGAGCTTTCCCAAAAGGCTCAGTCCTTCACAAGCAAAGATGGAGCCAGGTTCATCACTTTGTCAAGGATTCAAGGAGTTTTATTGTCATTCAACCCATGTAAAACATGGATGGAACGAAATTAGGTTACCCTGGTCCCGGAGCAAGCCCAATCATAGAAATGAGAATAATAAATATATACAAATATACAATAAAAAAGAGAATATAAGAAGAACACAATCAACTAGCCTTTTTAACAGACAGAATGAAATAATTAACTGTGCAAAAATTGCAGTGTTCATTTGTCGAGGGGGCACTAAAGGGGACCACCAGAGTTCAACAGTCTCACAGCTTCAGGAAAGAAGCTGTTCCTCAGTCTGGTAGTCCTGCTCTTGATGCTCCGCAGCCTCCTGCCTGAGGGGAGAGGGACAAACAGAGCATGTGCGGGATGGGTGGGGTCCTTCATGATGCAGGAGGCCCGTTTCCTGCATCTGGAGGAGTATATGTCCGTGGTAGTTGAAAGACTGCATCCCACAGTCCTCTGTGCCGCTTTCACTACCCTCTGCAGAGCCTTCTTCTCTGCCACAGAGCAGCTGCCGTGCCACACAGTGATGCAGGAACACAAGATGCTCTCCACCGCACACCTGTAGAACGCCGTCAGGACTGAGCTCCCCAGTCCGGCGCGCCTCAGCCTCCTGAGGAAGTAGAGGCGCTGGTGTGCCTTCCTGACCAGAGAGGAAGTGTTGGTGCTCCAGGTGAGGTCGTCCCAGATGTGCACGCCCAGATACTTGTAGCTGGAGACCACTTCCACCGCTGTTCCTCCGATGTGCAGGGGAGGGAGGAGATGTCTGCTCCTTCTGAAGTCCACGATCATCTCCTTCGTCTTCTTCACATTGATGCAGAGGTTGTTGTCTCTGCACCAGCCCTCCAGGTGTTCCACCTCCTTCCTGTAGTCGGACTCGTCATTGTTTGTGATGCGTCCNGTGGATATTTCACAGCATGTGGTTGTTGGTTGATGATGAGCTGATTTCAAAACATATATCAACTGTCTCTAGACCGGGAAAGAAATTTTCCTCTGTCTTGACTCGTCTCACTCAGATGATGACGTATGGTCTGAGCTGAAATTTCTGCTCCCTGGGTCTGCAGCACAGCTAGAATTTGTGTGGAAGTTGTCTGAGAATGTTTATCTAATACCATTTTAACTATACTTTGTTGCATTCTTTTGACAATTTTTCTCTTGGAAAAATATTGGAAATATTGGAAAAGTAATTCTTCAAAAAATTAGGTACCACATGGTTGTCCTGAAACATCCTTCATTCATGTAAGATTTTTCAAGTGTCATTTGTGTAAAAATTATATTCTGATTCCATGTTGGGTTTTAAGTTTCATACATTTGGTTACTAGTTTAAACCTGTCAAGCATACATTCTCAAAAAGGGCTTTTCTCTAACCCTGAGTTAAATGTTATCTATTATCACATGGTGTGTGTGTGTGTGTGTGTGTGTGTAAGTGTGTGTGTGTTTAAGCATGCTCATGTATTGTGTCTGTCTAGACTCCTCCCATGTTAATGTGAGTGATCTGATTGGTTGAACTAGTGTTAGATCAGTTCTCATTGGTTGTAAAAAAGAGCATTTCCTCTCATTGTGGAAAAGTCAAACACACCCTTTTGATTTTTTTATTTATTGTTTTTTTCAATTGAGGTATTTAACCTCTGACAGCCAGACAGCTGAGACAGAGTCAACAGAAAGAAATCATGCTGACAGACAGTCTCATCGTCTTCTTGGTCTTCAGCTTCCCTCCCTTGGTCCAGGCTTTTCAACATCCTAAAAGGTTTGTTCATGTGTCTTCAAAAATGACCTGGGATGAAGCCCTACAGTACTGCAGAGCAAACCACACTGACCTGGCATCTTTTCAGAACTGGGCAGAACTTAATCCATTTGGTTTTCAGTGTAGGAACAAATGTTGGATTGGTTTTCACAGAGAAGTCAACAATCCCTACAACTGGATCTGGTCTGATGGAGAAAAAGTCAAGTTTGCAAACTGGAAAATAGGCGAACCCAATTCCCTGTCTGAGGAATGTGCTGTAACATGGGATATACGTTGGATTGACGTAATGTGTTTTAGAAATTATGAAAGTGTGTGCTATGAATTTGGTCTGACCTTGGTGAANACTGACCTGGCATCTTTTCAGAACTGGGCAGAACTTAATCCATTTGGTTTTCAGTGTAGGAACAAATGTTGGATTGGTTTTCACAGAGAAGTCAACAATCCCTACAACTGGATCTGGTCTGATGGAGAAAAAGTCAAGTTTGCAAACTGGAAAATAGGCGAACCCAATTCCCTGTCTGAGGAATGTGCTGTAACATGGGATATACATTGGATTGACGTAATGTGTTTTAGAAATTATGAAAGTGTGTGCTATGAATTTGGTCTGACCTTGGTGAAGGAGAAGAAGACATGGGAGGAGGCTCTGGAGCACTGCAGGACACTTCAAAATGACACCACTTCAAACAACGACCCTCTCTACGACCTTCCACACATGCACACTGAAAACGACAACCAGTACGCCAAAGACATGATCAAGGATGCCGTCTGGGTCCTCCACACCTAACCAGATGCAATGGACCGTCCTGAGACCAAGACCCACTTGCCTAGTGGAGACCTACTCCTTTCCCGTCTTTTTGACGGACAGACGGGACGAGGGTACTACGTGACACCCTGGTACAGTTTCTACCCTCCATCTAATTCAGTCAGGGACTGTTCAGAGAGAAGGAACTTCTTCTGCTTACATAAAGACAAGTTGCTTTGACCACATCTCAGCCGTACTTGAGCTCTACTCTGTACTTTGCTTGTATCAAAGATAAGTCGTGGTGACCTGTATTCAAGAATTTGAGGAAGTTATACTTTAGATTTCAGAAAGTTGTAGACAAGTTGCTATTTCAAAATGANCAACCAGTACGCCAAAGACATGATCAAGGATGCCCAGACCCAGGAGGTGTGGATTGGTCTACGTTACCTGGCAGGACTCTGGTTCTGGGTGAACGGATCACCTCTGGATGAGGAAAGGGCAGAAAAACTGCCTGTCTGCCCTGCTCCCATGATGCACTGTGGGACCATGTCAAAGATGGGAGGTAGATTTTCAGTCAGGGACTGTTCAGAGAGAAGGAACTTCTTCTGCTTACATAAAGACAAGTTGCTTTGACCACATCTCAGCCGTACTTGAGCTCTACTCTGTACTTTGCTTGTATCAAAGATAAGTTGTGGTGACCTGTATTCAAGAATTTGAGGAAGTTATACTTAAGATTTCAGAAAATTGCAGACAAGTTGCTATTTCAAAATGACAAATAAACACTTGCATTGAGAAAAACATCTCCTCACTTATTTTCTGTTACAGAGGTGTTCTTTATGTGCTTGGTCTTCATTTAGATATTTATCAACACGCTGACAAGTGATCAATCCAGAAAAATCCATTTTCAGTTTCAAATTATGGATGCTCTGAAGATTTGAGTGCAGGGACCAAAGTTTTGTGTTGGGAAAGGCGAGTGAAGAGGGAAATTAGCTGAAGTAGCAAATGTAAAAGCAGTGAAGTTGATCATGGGCAACGTCTTTACCCTAGAACACTAGAACACTATCCACTTAAAAAGTTTCATCATCACTATCTTTGGGTGTGTTTTATTTTGTATAAAATACCAAATTAAAAAAAAATGCTTTTTGTTAAAATATATTGAAGTTGAACAATACATGGCAAAGTGAAGCACTATTGTTAAATGTGGCTTCAAACCCTGAAATGTGTGATGACGAGTTTTAATGTTAAACTGGAGATAAATAATCACAAAACCAACCTTCACTCTCATGTCAACAACTCATCAGTGGAAACAATGTTTACATTTTTATGACATGTAAAATCATAATTATGATTTAAAAAGTAGTTAAGTGGTGTGTCAGGGACCACGCAGTAAGGCATGGGATAAATTGTGTTTTTGAGAAAAAAACTGAGATTTTATTTGCCTCAAAATAAATAAATAAATGTTCAACTCATACTTTTTGATCACTGGGCCTACAAAAGAAGACGAATGTTGTTTACCATTTAGAAGGAATTATCCAAATATCAATTTGACTGTTGTCTCCATGTTAAAAGCCTGGTTTGAATACATCCTGATGCCTTTCGCACTTATGCATTCAGCCAGGGAGGAGAACTCACATCAGCACTGGTGCGCCTAACTTTTATTTTTAGGTGAACCAGCACAAAATTTAGGTGCACCCAAAGTTTCTATTGTGTCATCTCTAACACCATAAGATCACACTTTTATTGCTCTCCATAACTTTCTTACAATAATTAATGATTTTTCAACAAGAATAAGGTGTAGAGAAATGCTCTTTATTTGAAGCACAATGTTATATAAAAAGGAAAATGACATGTTGAAAGTGCTTCATTGAGCTGACACTGAACATTTCAAACTAAAACATTTCAAATGAAATTAAAGCCGCAAGCGGCGACACACGGGTCCTCACTCATGTGCGACAGTCCAACAGCTAAAAATACTAGTGACTTAATTAGATCAATAAGTTTGGTCAAAGAAAGACGTATCACTACCCATAAATAAATGCTGCGACTATAAATTCAAATAATTTCTAAATCAAAATTATTTAAAATCTCCTAAATCTAACTTATTTGAAGATAAATAATCAAAACTTAGATTTCAATCTATAACTAAATCACTGCCGTCTCACCCTTAAAAAAAGTCGTCTTCCTTTTGGCTGGGTTATGACCTACTTTCAGAATGCTGCACCTGGCGCAGGTGAGAAGCGCGCATTGACAGAAGCAGACGGCCTGCTCATAGATAGCAGGACATTAAAAGAAAAGAGGAAAAGCTGTGCAAATCAAAACAGACTGAAAAACCCAAATAGGGAGCAGGTAAGACCTTTCTAGCTTAATCCTAGCGCTCCTTCATCTGTTGAATGTCGTCGCGTCATTACGCAACAAAAGTCGGAGGAAGTTGATGAATGCACCTGTTAAGGTCATTCCACAGGTGAACAGGTTCACTGGTAAAAGGTGAGTGTCATGATTGTTTTAAAAGGAGCTTTCCCAAAAGGCTCAGTCCTTCACAAGCAAAGATGGAGCCAGGTTCATCACTTTGTCAAGGATTCAAGGAGTTTTATTGTCATTCAACCCATGTAAAACATGGGTGGGACGAAATTAGGTTACCCTGGTCCCGGAGCAAGCCCAATCATAGAAATGAGAATAATAAATATATACAAATATACAATAAAAAAGAGAATATAAGAAGAACACAATCAACTAGCCTTTTTAACAAATAGACAGAATGAAATAATTAACTGTGCAAAATTGCAGTGTTCATTTGTCGGGGGGGCACTAAAGGGGACCACCAGAGTTCAACAGTCTCACAGCTTCAGGAAAGAAGCTGTTCCTCAGTCTGGTAGTCCTGCTCTTGATGCTCCGCAGCCTCCTGCCTGAGGGGAGAGGGACAAACAGAGCATGTGTGGGATGGGTGGGGTCTTTCATGATGCAGGAGGCCCGTTTCCTGCATCTGGAGGAGTAGATGTCCGTGGTAGTTGAAAGGCTGCATCCCACAGTCCTCTGTGCCGCTTTCACTACCCTCTGCAGAGCCTTCTTCTCTGCCACAGAGCAGCTGCCGTGCCACACAGTGATGCAGGAACACAAGATGCTCTCCACCGCACACCTGTAGAACGCCGTCAGGACTGAGCTCCCCAGTCCGGCGCGCTTCAGCCTCCTGAGGAAGTAGAGGCGCTGGTGTGCCTTCCTGACCAGAGAGGAAGTGTTGGTGCTCCAGGTGAGGTCGTCCCAGATGTGCACGCCCAGATACTTGTAGCTGGAGACCACTTCCACCGCTGTTCCTCCGATGTGCAGGGGAGGGAGGAGATGTCTGCTCCTTCTGAAGTCCACGATCATCTCCTTCGTCTTCTTCACATTGATGCAGAGGTTGTTGTCTCTGCACCAGCCCTCCAGGTGTTCCACCTCCTTCCTGTAGTCGGACTCGTCATTGTTTGTGATGCGTCCAATCACAGCAGTGTCGTCTGCGAACTTCACAATCAGACAGCTCGGGCTTATCGCTGAGCAGTCATATGTGAGCAAGGTGAACAGGAGGGGGCTCAGCACACAGCCGGGATCAGCATGATGGAGATGTGGATGTGAAAAACTGCATGAGAAAATTGTCCAAGAGTTTAAGAACAATCTTTGTCACAATCATTTGCAAGGAAATAAGGGATTCCATCATCTACAGTTCACAATATAATCAGAGGATTCAGAGAATCTGGATACATTTCTGCTGCCATGGTGGTGTTGTATTGTGAGAGGCTGTGATTATGCAGCTCAACAATCTGACTACGTTCAAAGAGAGAACATTTTTCAGCCTTTACCATCAGGAGGTCATGACAGTGTGAAAACCTGACAGAAAACAATTCTGAATCCACATTTTTCTGTTTGCAAATTTTAGCTTTTAATGGCTGTGCTCTTAAACTTTTGATCAGCAGATGAACAGACTATTCACCTTAGATTGTTGTTTTCAATAATTGTCTTACTTCCATTTCTTTTCTTTGCATTTTGAATGTATCCTGAGAGCCTTTTAGGATTCAACAGTGCAAAATATAAATCAGTGTAGTTTTTCAACTGGCCTTATGATTTTGATCAGGAGTGTCCACAATCTGCTCCTAATAATGAGGGTGGTGTCAGGTTTAAATCTGTGTCATCAAGTTTCAAACAAGTCCAATTCTTCTAAATGGAAGAAAAGTCATATTTACTGGGGTTATAACAGTGATTTGGGTGGCTTTGAGATTTTTTCTCTAATCAACACTGACCTACAGAAAATTCATTTTGCAACAAAATTATCAAATTTACTGTGTCGAAGCTCTATCTCTATTCTCCTTTCTCTACTTTTTCTTCAATGTGAAATTCTACCAATATGCCAGTGCTCGTCATGCNTGCTTCCTCACAGACGCCCAAGAAAGCTCAGCTTCTGTCTGTGTGAAACACTGTGAATCTGCAGGGATGAATGAGAAAGAGCCCACATCGGTTTTCTGTGATAGCCTATGTAGCTGATTCTGAACAAAAGATGAACACGTTCTTGCGCTTATTTAGTAAATGAAATCTACACACAGTGGTAGCCTACATATTTCACCACTTTTTTTTTTTTTTTTTTTAAATTTACATTTTAGGGGTAGCAGAGCTTCTCTTGCAGTCTCAGAGCAATCACCACTGCATCTCAGCCGTACTTGAGCTCTACTCTGTACATTGCTTGTATCAAAGATGAGTAGTGGTGACCTGTATTCAAGAATTTGATGAAGTTATACTTTATATTTCAGAAAGTTGTAGACAAGTTGCTATTTCAAAATGACAAATAAACACATTGAGAAAAACATCTTGCTTGCTCTTCATTTAAATATGTATCAATACACTCACAAGATATCAATCCATAAAAATCTATTTTCAGTCTCAAGTTATGAAAGCTCTAAAGATTTAAGTGCAGTGATCAAAACCTAAATTCCCCCTCCCATGTCATGAGAGTACTTGGTGCCTTCCAATGAGCTGGCTTTAGCACAAATGAGTCAGAGCCTTTAATTTAAGCCTGCTGCTCCTGTCAGGAAGTGCTCTGAGAGAGAGAGGGTCGTCAGTCCATTTCTGTTTCTGTTTCTTTATTCCTAACCGTTTAGAACTGTAATAAACTCCATTGCAAAGAAGTAATACACGACGTGAATGTGTAAAAAGAATCACCTATAAAGTGTCGTACACCAACAACCTTGATGATGAGCTGATTTCAAAACATATATCAACTGTCTCTAGACCGGGAAAGAAATTTTCCTCTGTCTTGACTCGTCTCACTCAGATGATGACGTATGGTCTGAGCTGAAATTTCTGCTCCCTGGGTCTGCAGCACAGCTAGAATTTGTGTGGAAGTTGTCTGAGAATGTTTATCTAATACCATTT
>RPOG01005129.1:0-23837 GCA_008086565.1 Thalassoma bifasciatum | reverse complement strand
CTCTCTCTCTCCCAGCAGTCAGGTAAAGACAAAGACAAAGAAATAAGGATTGGCAAATCTTGACATTATTTGAGGTAACGTTTCTTCATTATGTGCTGCACTTACACATTTTTCTTAGTGGATATTTCACAGCATGTGGTTGTTGGTTGATGATGAGCTGATTTCAAAACATATATCAACTGTCTCTAGACCGGGAAAGAAATTTTCCTCTGTCTTGACTCGTCTCACTCAGATGATGACGTATGGTCTGAGCTGAAATTTCTGCTCCCTGGGTCTGCAGCACAGCTAGAATTTGTGTGGAAGTTGTCTGAGAATGTTTATCTAATACCATTTAAACTATACTTTGTTGCATTCTTTTGTCAATTTTTCTCTTCTGTCCTCATCCAGGGAGATTAGCCACAGCTCTATGGGTAATAAACTTCTTGATTATATTACGCACAGTGGACAAAGGAACTTAAAGATATCTAGACATGGTCTTGTATCCTTGAGATTAATCACATTTTTCAACAATTTTGTGTTTCAAGTCCTCAGACACCCCTCGGCTTTTCTTTCTCTTCAACACAAAGGCTCACAACACAAAGGTTGAGCCAACTTTTAAAGATTCTAACTGGCGTCAGGTGTGATTTCTATATTACCAGCACCTGTTACTCACCACAGCTGAGTTTAAACAAGAATCACCTGCTTGAAATTAAATGGTTTACCCACAATTCCAAAAGGGTGCCAACAATTTTTTTCTGGCCCATTTTTTGTGTCTTGTGTAAAATTGTGTCCATTTTGGCTTTTTTTCTTCTTTTTTTTTTTGTTTCTCCAATGCATATCAAGAAAAAAATAATAATACTAAAAACATTTGTAAATGCAACAATCTCTGGGAGAAATGGTGTATTTTCTGGAATTATTCCAGGGATGCCAATGCTTTTGTCCATGACTGTATGTATATTTTTATATTTTTCATATATTCATCCAAATAGCTAATTTCTTATCAGTATCATAAGTCTTTATTATTGTTATAATATTAACAATAATAATAATAACAATAATAATAATAATAATAATAATAATAATAATAATAATAATAATAATAATAATAATAATAATAACAATAATAATAATAATAATAATAATAATAGTAACAATAGTAATAGTAATAATAATAATAATAATAATAATAATAATAATAATAATAATAATAATGACTATTATTGCTGATATTATTATTATTATTATTATTATTATTATTATTATTATTATTATTATTATTATTATTATTATTATTTTAGCTGATTTATTTGTCTTATTTTTTATATTTATTTATATTTGTCTTTATTCTTTTTTATTATTTTATTTTCTTGTTGCATCTTTGCGCTTGGAATGTTTGTGAGCTGCTGTGATGTGGGAATTCCCCTCTTGGGGGATCAATAAAGATTATTCTATTCTATTCTATTCTATTCTAAAACATTTCAAGTAAAATAAAAAAATAGGGGTAATATAAGTATTTAAATGTAATGTATTTGTAGCACTATACTGACCACAGAGTTTACCTGTGACATTAATGAACTCTCCTAATAAAAAAATAACACCCATTCACAGCTCTGTTCCACACACAGGGCAGACTGGGTGAATGAATCAAGGGCACCCTTCTCAATACTGTGTATGTGTATGTCATAGACATACAGTCTATGGTAAATGCAGACAGCTCTCAGTGAATCAGTCTGAAGACATACAGTGAAAACATGTCTTGAATTAAGACTCTCAGAATTACACTTTATATTTCAACAACAACAACCACCTGTTAAAAAAAGACCTAAATGTGACGGAGCCAATTAGCTTTGGCATGTTGCTTCTAGCAAGCGTCAGCTCATGAGAGTGATTGACAGTTGATGTTCTCCCAAACTCTGATACAGAGACATCATGATGAAGCAGCTAAACACATTGAAATGGGTGATTAGGTACTGCTTTGCTGTAATATTGATCATACAACGTAACAGAAAGTTAGACAGTTATGGACATTGGTTTTCCAAGGACAGTATCCTCAGTAAGCACTGATCCAGACTGACGTGTCTGCAGTGATCTGCACAAAACCTTATAAAAACCTGCTGTGAGTTATTACAAAGCTATGTAATGAATATATATATATATATATATATATATATATCCTGCATTTTTGGCGTAGGACCTGCAGGAGCTCTTTTCGCCACTCTTCCAGTGCTTGGGTCTCCCTCATTTTTTTAAGACACACACACAACTTGGGGCAGTGAACGGAACCACAGCCAATCAGAGGCAAAGACCCGCCTGAGCCGCCCAGTGTAGTTTTTCAACTGGTCTTGAGATTTTGATCAGGAGTGTCCACAATCTGCTATGTATAATGAGGGTGGTGTCTGGTTCACATATGTGTCATGAAGCTTCAAACAACTCCAATTCTTCTAAATGGAAGAAAAGTCATATTTACTGGGGTTATAACAGTGATTTGGGTGGCTTTGAGAGCCTGTCTCTTATCAACACTGACCTACAGAAAATTCATTCTGCAACAAAATTATCAAGTTTACCGTGTCTAAAGGGCACTATCTCCATTCTCCTTTCTTTCCCTTTTCCTCAATGTGAAATTCTACCAATGTGCTCATCATGCAAAACTAATCAAGAGTCTTTAACCAATATACGGCTACAAGAAGCAGACCCTGAGTTCAATTCAATTTAAGGGAGATGTGGGAACACAAAAAGGATGTTGGACCAAATTTTGAAAATATCCTGGGAGTGTGGGAACAACAGTCTGACCAATTGTTTGACAAACCTGTGATGCTTTGAAACAAAAAGTTGAGTTATCTCAGTGTCCAGACTGAGGTGACTGTTTTTACATTGTAATAGTTTATTTGAGTACAGAGGCTTTAGATGGCTCCTTTAATTTACTTAAACAAATGGAGACAGAGACAATTGAGTCCAAAGTCACATGTACCAGAATGTTTCTCGAGGCATGATCCGATCTGTTGTTCCCTTCTTTTTACAATTTACTTTAAAGCTTTTCTGGGTCAAAGCTTCTTTCAGGAAAACTTTGTTCTCGATGACATGTTGGGCTGCTATTATATCCCTTGAGTGGGATCTTGTTGAAATATTGGAAAAGTAATTATTCAAAAAATTAGGTATCACATGGTTGTCCTGAAACATCCTTTCTTCATGTAAGATTTTTCAAGGGTCATATGCATAAAAATTATATTCTGATTCCATGTTGCTTTTTAGGTTCCATGCATTTGGTTATTAGATTAACCTGTAAAGCATACATTCTCAAAAAGGGCTTTTCTCTAACCCTGAGTTAAATGTTATCTATTGTCACATGGTGTGTGTGTGTTTGTGTGTGTGTGTGTGTGTGTGTGTGTGTGTGTGTGTGTGTGTGTGTGTGTGTGTGTGTGTGCATTACAGGCATGTGTGTGATGTCTGTCTAGACCCCTCCCATGTAAATGTGAGTGAGCTGATTGGTTGAACTGGTGTTAGATCAGATCTCATTGGTTGTAAAAAGAGCATTTCCTCTCATTGTGGAAAAGTCAAACACACCCTTTTGATTTGATTATTTATTTTATTTATTTTTAAACTGAGGTACTTAACCTCTGACAGCCAGACAGCTGAGACAGAGTCAACAGAAAGAAATCATGCTGACACACAGTCTCATCGTCTTCTTGGTCTTCAGCTTCCCTCCCTTGGTCCAGGCTTTTCAACATCCTAAAAGGTTTGTTCATGTGCCTTTTAGACTCAACTGGGATGAAGCCCTACAGTACTGCAGAGCAAACCATACTGACTTGGCATCTTTTCAGAACATGGAGGAACTTAATTCAGTTGGTGATCTGTGTTGGAACTTCTGCTGGATTGGTTTTCACAGAGAAGTCAACAATCCCAACAACTGGATCTGGTCTGATGGAGAAAAAGTCAAGTTTGCAAACTGGAATCGGGGTGAACCCACTTCCCTGTCTGAGAAATGTGCTGTTACATGGGAAATACATTGGATTGACGTACCGTGTTTTGTAAAATATGAAAGTGTGTGCTATGAATTTGGTCTGACCTTGGTGAAAGAGAAGAAGACATGGGAGGAGGCTCTGGAGCACTGCAGGACACTTCAAAATGACACCACTTCAAACAACGACCGTCTCTACGACCTTCCACACATGCACGCTGAAAACGCCAACCAGTACGCCAAAGACTTGATCAAGGATGCCCAGTGGGTCCTCCACACCTAACCAGATGCAATGGACCGTCCTGAGACCAAGACCCACTTGCCTAGTGGAGACCTACTCCTTTCCCGTCTTTTTGACGGACAGACGGGACGAGGGTACTACGTGACACCCTGGTACAGTTTCTACCCTCCATCTAAAAGTCAGTCCCTGACAAGTCTCTCTTCCTTCTTCTTCTGCTTACTGACAGACAAGTTGCTTTGACCACATCTCAGCCGTACTTGAGCTCTACTCTGTACTTTGCTTGTATCAAAGATAAGTAGTGGTGACCTGTATTCAAGAATTTGAGGAAGTTATACTTTAGATTTCAGAAAGTTGTAGACAAGTTGCTATTTCAAAATGACAAATAAACACTTGCATTAAGAAAAACGTCTTCTCACTTATTTTCTGTTACAGAGGTTTTCTTTATGTGCTTGGTCTTCATTTAAATATATACTAACACGCTGACAAGTGATCAATCCAGAAAAATCCATTTTCAGTTTCAAATTATGGACGCTCTTAAGATTTGAGTGCAATGACCAAAGTTTTGTGTTGGGAAAGGCGAGTGAAGAGGGAAAAAAGCTGAAGTAGCAAATGTAAAAGCAGTGAAGTTGATCATGGGCAACAACTTAACCCTAGAACATTAGAACACTATCCACTTAAAAAGTTTCATCATCACTATCATTGGGTGTGTTTTGTCTGGTTTAAAATAACAAATTCAAAAAAAAAAATGCTTTTTGTTAAAATATATTGAAGTTGAACAATACATGGCAAAGTGAAGCACTATTGTTAAATGTGGCTTCAAACCCTGAAATGTGTGATGACAAGTTTTAATGTTAAACTGGAGATAAATAATCACAAAACCAACCTTCACTCACATGTCAACAACTCATCAGTGGAAACAATGTTTACATTTTTATGACATGTAAAATCATAATTATGATTTAAAAAGTAGTTAAGTGGTGTGTCAGGGACCACGCAGTAAGGCATGGGATAAATTGTGTTTTTGAGAAAAAAACTGAGATTTTATTTGCCTCAAAATAAATAAATAAATGTTCAACTCATACTTTTTGATCACTGGGCCTACAAAAGAAGACAAATGTTGTTTACCATTTAGAAGGAATTATCCAAATATCAATTTGACTGTTGTCTCCATGTTAAAAGCCTGGTTTGAATACATCCTGATGCCTTTCGCACTTATGCATTCAGCCAGGGAGGAGAACTCACATCAGGGCTCCAGACGAACTCTTTTGCATTGGTTGCACTGGTGCGCCTAACTTTTATTTTTAGGTGAGCCAGCACAAAATTTAGGTGCACCCAAAGTTTCTGTTGTGTCATCTTTAACACCATAAGATCACACTTTTATTGCTCTCCAGAACTTTCTTACAATATTAATGATTTTTCAACAAGAATAAGGTGTAGAGAAATGATCTTTATTTGAAGCACAATGATATATAAAAAAGGAAAATGACATGTTGAAAGTGCTTCATTGAGCTGACACTGAACATTTCAAACTAAAACATTTCAAATGAAATTAAAGCCGCATGCGGCGACACGCGGGCCCTCACTCATGTGCGACAGTCCGACAGCTAAAAATACTTGTGACTTAATTAGATCAATAAGTTTGGTCAAAGAAAGACGTATCACTACCCATAAATAAATGTTGCGACTATAAATTCAAATAATTTCTAAATCAAAATTATTTAAAATCTCCTAAATCTAACTTATTTGAAGATAAATAATCAAAACTTAGATTTCAATCTATAACTAAATCACTGCCGTCTCACCCTTAAAAAAAGTTGTCTTCCTTTTGGCTGGGTTATGACCTACTTTCAAAATGCTGCACCTGGTGCAGGTGAGAAGCGCGCATTGACAGAAGCAGACGACCTGCTCATAGATAGCAGAACATTAAAAGAAAAGAGGAAAAGCTGTGCAAATCAAACCAGACTGAAAAACCCAAATAGGGAGCAGGTAAGACCTTTCTAGCTTAATCCTAGCGCTCATTCATCTGTTTAATGTCGTCGCATCAATACGCAATAAAAGTCGGAGGAAGTTGATGAATGCACCTGTTAAGGTCATTCCACAGGTGAACAGGTTCACTGGTAAAAGGTGAGTGTCATGATTGGTGTAAAAGGAGCTTTCCAAAAAAGGCTCAGTCCTTCACAAGCAAAGATGGAGCCGGGTTCATCACTTTGTCAACAACTGCATGTGAAAAAATAGTCCAAGAGTTTAAGAACAATCTTTGTCATAATCATTTGCAAGGAAATAAAGGATCCATCACCTAAAGTCCATTATATAATCAGAGGATTCAGAGAATCTGGATACATTTCTGCTGCCATGATGGTGTTGTACTATTAGAGGCTGTGATTATGCAGCTCAACAATCTGACTACGTTCAAAGAGAGAATATTTTTCAGCCTTTACCATCAGGAGGTCATGACAGTGTGATTACCTGACAGAAAACAATGCTGAATCCACATTTTTCTGTTTGCAGATTTTAGCTTTTAATGACTGTGCTCTTAAACTTTTGTTCAGCTGATGAACAGACTATTCACCTTTTTGATTGTTGTTTTCAATAATTGTCTTACTTCCATTTCTTATCTTTGCATTTTGAAAGTATCCTGAGAGCCTTTTAGGATTCAACAGTGCAAAATGTAAATCAGTGTGAGTTTTTCAACTAGCCTTGAGATTTTGATGAGGAGTGTCCACAATCTGCTCCTAATAATGAGGGTGGTGTCAGGTTCAAATCTGTGTCATGAAGCTTCAAACAAGTCCAATTCTTCTAAATGGAAGAAAAGTCATATTTACTGGGGTTATAACAGTGATTTGGGTAGCTTTGAGAGCTTGTCTCTTATCAACACTGACCTACAGAAAATTTATTTTGCAACAAAATTATCAAGTTTACCATGTCTAAAGGGCACTATCTCTATTCTCCATTCTTTCCTTTTTCCTCAATGTGAAATTCTACCAATGTGTAAGTGTTCTTCATGCTAAACTTATCAAGCAGTTTAAACCAATACATGACCAAACAAAGACCAAACCCTGAGTTCAGTTTAATTTAAAGGAGATGTAGGAACACACAACGGATGTTGGACCAAATTTCAAAAATTTCCAAAGAATGTAGGGACAACAGTCTGACCAATTGTTTTACAAACCTGTGATGCTAAGAAACAAAAAGATGAGTTATCTCAGTGTCCAGACTGAGGTGACTGTTTTTACATTGTATTAGTTTATTTGAGTACAGAGGCTTTAGATGGCTTCTTTAATTTACTTAAACAAATGGAGACAGAGACAATTGAGTCCAAAATCACATGTACCAGAATGTTTCTCGAAGCATGATCCAATTTGTTGTTTCCTTCTTTTTACAATTTACTTTAAAGCTTTTCTGGGTCAAAGCTTCTTTCAGGAAAACTTTGTTCTCTGTGACATGTTGGGCTGCTGTAATATCCCTTGAGTGGGATCTAGTTGAAATATTGGACTGATAATTATTCAAAAAATTAGGTATCACATGGTTGTCCTGAAACATCCTTTATTCATGTAAGATTTTTCAAGTGTCATTTGTGTGAAAATTATATTCTGATTCCATGTTGCTTTGTAGGTTCCATACATTATGTTATTAGTTTAAGCTGTAAGCATATGTTTTCAAAAATCTTCTCTAACCCTGAGTTAAATTTTATCTCTTCTCACGTGTTGTGTGTGTGTGTGTGTGTGTGTGTGTGTGTGTGTGTGTTATTTGGGGTGTTCGTGTGTGTGTGTGCATGCATGCGTGAAATACAGGCTCATGTGTTGCGTCTGTCTAGACTCCTCCCATGTTAATGTGAGTGATCTGATTGGTTGAACTGGTGTTAGGGCGTTCCCTCTCTGTGNATAATTATTCAAAAAATTAGGTATCACATGGTTGTCCTGAAACATCCTTTATTCATGTAAGATTTTTCAAGTGTCATTTGTGTGAAAATTATATTCTGATTCCATGTTGCTTTGTAGGTTCCATACATTATGTTATTAGTTTAAGCTGTAAGCATATGTTTTCAAAAATCTTCTCTAACCCTGAGTTAAATTTTATCTCTTCTCACGTGTTGTGTGTGTGTGTGTGTGTGTGTGTGTGTGTGTGTGTGTGTGTGTGTGTGTGTGTGTTATTTGGGGTGTTCGTGTGTGTGTGTGCATGCATGCGTGAAATACAGGCTCATGTGTTGCGTCTGTCTAGACTCCTCCCATGTTAATGTGAGTGATCTGATTGGTTGAACTGGTGTTAGGGCGTTCCCTCTCTGTGTGGGAAAGCCAAACACACCCTTTTGATTTTTTGATTTATGGTATTTTTAAAATGAGGTATTTAACCTGTGACAGCCAGAGAGCTGAGACAGAGTCAACAGAAAGAAATCATGCTGACAGACAGTCTCTTCGTCTTCTTGGTCTTCAGCTTCCCTCCCTTGGTCCAGGCTTTTCAACATCCTAAAAGGTTTGTTCATGTGTCTTCAAAAATGACCTGGGATGAAGCCCTACAGTACTGCAGAGCAAACCACACTGACCTGGCATCTCTTCAGAACCTGGAGGAACTTAATTCAGTTGGTTATCACTGCTGGAAAAACTGCTGGATTGGTTTTCACAGAGAAGTCAACAATCCCAACAACTGGATCTGGTCTGATGGAGAAGAAGTCAAGTTCCAACACTGGCTTATTGGTGAACCCAATTACCTGGTTGAGAAATGTGCTATTACATGGGGTATACATTGGATTGACGTACAGTGTTTTGGAAAATATGAAAGTGTGTGCTATGAATTTGGTGACTGGGACCACTTTCTCTTCTTCTGTACCCTCCTCCGAGACCTCGTGACGTCCTGTGAAGTTTTACTTCGGTGAAGTTTGTTGCTGGCAGAGATGCTGGAAGGTGTGTACGTGCGACTTTTGCTGTTGGTCATGCGGTTTCTGTACTAGTTCCTACGGGTCTGGGTCCTCCACACCTAACCAGATGCAATGGACCGTGGACTCTGGTTCTGGGTGAACGGATCACCTCTGGATGAGGAAAGGGCAGAAAAACTGCCTGTCTGCCCTGCTCCCATGATGCACTGTGGGACCATGTCAAAGATGGGAGGTAGATTTTCAGTCAGGGACTGTTCAGAGAGAAGGAACTTCTTCTGCTTACTTAAAGACAAGTTGCTTTGACCACATCTCAGCCGTACTTGAGCTCTACTCTGTACTTTGCTTGTATCAAAGATAAGTCGTGGTGACCTGTATTCAAGAATTTGAGGAAGTTATACTTTACATTTCAGAAAGTTGTAGACAAGTTGCTATTTCAAAATGACAAATAAACACCTAGAGAAAAAAACATCTCCTCACTTATTTTCTGTTACAGTGAGGTTCTTTATGTGCTTGGTCTTCATTTAAATATATATCAACACGCTGACAAGTGATCAATCCAGAAAAATCCATTTTCAGTTTCAAATTATGGATGCTCTGAAGAATTGAGTGCAGGGACCAAGGTTTTGTGTTGGGAAAGGTGATTGAAGAGGGAAATAAGCTGAAGTAGCAAATGTTAAAGCAGTGAAGTTGTTCATGGGCAACGTCGTAACCCTAAAACGCTAGAACACTATCCACTTAAAAAGTTTCATCATCACTATCATTGGGTGTGTTTTATTTGGTATAAAATACCAAGTTAAAAAAAAAAATGCTTTTTGTTAAAATATATTGAAGTTGAACCATACATGGCAAAGTGAAGCACTATTGTTAAATGTGGCTACAAACCCTGAAATGTGTGATGACGAGTTTTAATGTTAAACTGGAGATAAATAATCACAAAACCAACCTTCACTCTCATGTCAACAACTCATCAGTGGAAACAATGTTTACATTTTTATGACATGTAAAATCATAATTATGATTTAAAAAGTAGTTAAGTGGTGTGTCAGGGACCACGCAGTAAGGCATGGGATAAAATGTGTTTTTGTGAAAAAACCTGAGATTTTTTTTGCCTCAAAATAAATAAATAAATGTTCAACTCATACTTTATGATCACTGGGCCTACAAAAGAAGACAAATGTTGTTTACCATTTAGAAGGAATTATCCAAATATCAATTTGACTGTTGTCTCCATGTTAAAAGCCTGGTTTGAATACATCCTGATGCCTTTCGCACTTATGCATTCAGCCAGGGAGGAGAACTCACATCAGNATCACAAAACCAACCTTCACTCTCATGTCAACAACTCATCAGTGGAAACAATGTTTACATTTTTATGACATGTAAAATCATAATTATGATTTAAAAAGTAGTTAAGTGGTGTGTCAGGGACCACGCAGTAAGGCATGGGATAAAATGTGTTTTTGTGAAAAAACCTGAGATTTTTTTTGCCTCAAAATAAATAAATAAATGTTCAACTCATACTTTATGATCACTGGGCCTACAAAAGAAGACAAATGTTGTTTACCATTTAGAAGGAATTATCCAAATATCAATTTGACTGTTGTCTCCATGTTAAAAGCCTGGTTTGAATACATCCTGATGCCTTTCGCACTTATGCATTCAGCCAGGGAGGAGAACTCACATCAGAGCTCCAGACTCACTCTTTTGCATTGGTTGCACTGGTGCGCCTAACTTTTATTTTTAGGTGAACCAGCACAAAATTTAGGTGCACCCAAAGTTTCTGTTGTGTCATCTCTAACACCATAAGATCACACTTTTATTGCTCTCAGGAACTTTCTTACAATATTAATGATTTTTCAACAAGAATACGGTGTAGAGAAATGCTCTTTATTTGAAGCACAATGATATATAAAAAAGGAAAATGACATGTTTAAAGTACTTCATTGAGCTGACACTGAACATTTCAAACTAAAACATTTCAAATGAAATTAAAGCTGCATGCGGCGACACACGGGCCCTCACTCATGTGTGACAGTCCGACAGCTAAAAATACTTGTGACTTAATTAGATCAATAAGTTTGGTCAAAGAAAGACATATCACTACCCATAAATAAATGTTGCAACTATAAATTCAAATAATTTCTAAATCAAAATTATTTAAAATCTCCTAAATCTAACTTATTTGAAGATAAATAATCAAAACTTAGATTTCAATCTATAACTAAATCACTGCCGTCTCACCCTTAAAAAAAGTCGTCTTCCTTTTGGCTGGGTTATGACCTACTTTCAAAATGCTGCACCTGGTGCAGGTGAGAAGCGCGCATTGACAGAAGCAGACGACCTGCTCATAGATAGCAGAACATTAAAAGAAAAGAGGAAAAGCTGTGCAAATCAAACCAGACTGAAAAACCCAAATAGGGAGCAGGTAAGACCTTTCTAGCTTAATCCTAGCGCTCATTCATCTGTTGAATGTCGTCGCGTCATTACGCAACAAAAGTCGGAGGAAGTTGATGAATGCACCTGTTAAGGTCATTCCACAGGTGAACAGGTTCACTGGTAAAAGGTGAGTGTCATGATTGTTTTAAAAGGAGTTTTCCCAAAAGGCTCAGTTCTTCACAAGCAAAGATGGAGTCAGGTTCATCACTTTGTCAACAACTGCATGTGAAAATAGTCCAAGAGTTTAAGAACAATCTTTGTCACAATCATTTGCAAGGAAATAAGGGATCCATCACCTAAAGTCCATAATATAATCAGAAGATTCAGAGAATCTGGATAAATTTCTGCTGCCATGATGACATTGTATTGTGAGAGGCTGTGATTATGCAGCTCAACAATCTGACAACGTTCAAAGAGAGAACATTTTTCAGCCTTTACCATCAGGAGGTCATGACAGTGTGAATACCTGACAGAAAACAATGCTGAATCCACATTTTTCTGTTTGCAGATTTTAGCTTTTAATGGCTGTGCTCTTAAACTTTTGATCAGCTAATGAACAGAATATTCACCTTTTTGATTGTTGTTTTTAATTATTGTCTTACTTCCATTTCTTATCTTTGCATTTTGAAAGTATCCTGAGAGCCTTTTAGGATTCAACAGTGCAAAATATAAATCAGTGTAGTTTTTCAACTGGCCTTATGATTTTGATCAGGAGTGTCCACAATCTGCTCCAAATAATGAGGGTGGTGTCAGGTTCAAATCTGTGTCATGAAGCTTCAAACAAGTCCAATTCTTCTAAATGGAAGAAAAGTCATATTTACTGGGGTTATAACAGTGATTTGGGTGGCTTCGAGAGCTTGTCTCTTATCAACACTGACCTACAGAAAATTCATTTTGCAACAAAATTATCAAGTTTACCATGTCTAAAGGGCACTATCTCTATTCTCCTTTCTTTCCCTTTTCCTCAATGTGAAATTCTACCAATGTGTAAGTGTTATTCATGCTAAACTTATCAAGCAGTTTAAACCAATACATGACCAACCAAACAAAGACCAAACCCTGAGCTCAATTCAATTTAAAGGAGATGTAGGAACACACAAAGGATGTTGGACCAAATTTCTAAAATATCCAAAGAATGTAGGGACAACAGGCTGACCAATTGTTTGACAAACCTGTGATGCTTTGAAACAAAAAGTTGAGTTATCTCAGTGTCCAGAGTGAGGTGACTATTTTTACATTGTAATAGTTTATTTGAGTACAGAGGCTTTGGATGGCTTCTCTAATTTACTTAAACAAATGGAGACAGAGACAATTGAGTCCAAAATCACATGTACCAGAATGTTTCTCGAAGCATGATCCAATTTGTTGTTTCCTTCTTTTTACAATTTACTTTAAAGCTTTTCTGGGTCAAAGCTTCTTTCAGGAAAACTTTGTTCTCTATGACACATTGGGCTGCTGTAATATCCCTTGACTGGGATCTAGTTGAAATATTGGAATAATAATTATTCAAAAAATTAGGTATCACATGGTTGTCCTGAAACATCCTTTATTCATGTAAGATTTTTCAAGTGTCATTTGTGTAAAAATCATATTCTGATTCCATGTTGGGTTTTAGGTTCCATACATTTGGTTATTAGTTTAAGCTGTAAGCATCTGTTTTCAAAAATCTTCTCTAACCCTGAGATAAATTCTATCTCTTCTCATGTGTTGTGTGTGTGTGTGTGTTTGTTGGGGTGCTTGTGTGTGTGTGTGCATGCGTGCTTGAAATACAGGCTCATGTGTTGCGTCTGTCTAGACTCCTCTCATGTTAATGTGAGTGATCTGATTGGTTGAACTGGTGTTAGATCAGTTCTCATTGGTCTTGAAAAAGAACGTTTCCTCTCTTTGTGGAAAAGCCAAACACACCCTTTTGATTTGTTTATTTATTGTTTTTTTCAATTGAGGTATTTAACCTGTGACAGCCAGAGAGCTGAGACAGAGTGAAAAGAAAGAAATCATGCTGACAGACAGTCTCTTCGTCTTCTTGGTCTTCAGCTTCCCTCCCTTGGTCCAGGCTTTTCAACATCCTAAAAGGTTTGTTCATGTGTTTTCACTAATGACCTGGGATGAAGCCCTACGGTACTGCAGAGCAAACCACACTGACCTGGCATCTTTTCAGAACCTGGAGGAACTTAACTCAGTTGGTGATCTGTGTTGGAACCTCTGTTGGATTGGTTTTCACAGAGAAGTCAACAATCCCAACAACTGGATCTGGTCTGATGGAGAAGAAGTCAAGTTTGCAAACTGGAATCGTGGCGAACCCAATGCCCTGTTTGAGAAATGTGCTGTTAAATGGGGTATACAGTGGATCGACGTAACATGTTTTAGAAAATATGAAAGTGTGTGCTATGAATTTGGTCTGACCTTGGTGAAAGAGAAGAAGACATGGGAGGAGGCTCTGGAGCACTGCAGGACACTTCAAAATGAAGCCACTTCAAACAACGACCGTCTCTACGACCTTCCACACATGCACGCTGAAAACGCCAACCAGTACGCCAAAGACATGATCAAGGATGCCCAGACCCAGGAGGTGTGGATTGGTCTACGTTACCTGGCAGGACGCTGGTTCTGGGTGAACGGATCACCTCTGGATGAGGAAAGGGCAGAAAAACTGCCTGTCTGCCCTGCTCCCATGATGCACTGTGGGACCATGTCAAAGATGGGAGGTAGATTTTCAGTCAGGGACTGTTCAGAGAGAAGGAACTTCTTCTGCTTACTGACAGACAAGTTGCTTTGACCACATCTCAGCCGTACTTGAGCTCTACTCTGTACTTTGCTTGTATCAAAGATCAGTCGTGGTGACCTGTATTCAAGAATTTGAGGAAGTTATACTTTAGATTTCAGAAAGTTATAGACAAGTTGCTATTTCAAAATGACAAATAAACACTTGCATTGAGAAAACATCCCTATACTTTTCCTAAATGACACTATTTGAGTTTAGTCATGGGCTACACTTAAATACTTTTCTCTGTGGATATTACACAGCATGTGGTTGTTGGTTGATGATGAGCTATTTTAAAAATATATATCAACTTTGTCTAGACTGGGGAAGAAATGTGTTACCTACACTTCAGTCTTTAGGGTCGTGCATTGTGATATGTAACACACCAATACATATCAGAGGTTATCTTAATATGAACTTGTTTTGACAGTTAACTGCTGTTCTTGTATTCTTATTCATGAAGAAATACAAAAGAGGGCAGATTTTATTGACCATTTAGAAGAAATTATTCAGATAACAATTTGACAAATGTTGTCAACCATGAAATGTATTAATCATGAATGTGAGTTTGATCCAGGTTTGTTCACCGGAGAGCAGACATGCCGAAAAAAAAAAATCTGCTTTCATTCAGGTTGTGTCAGATGCACCAGTGCGACCAAGAAAAAACATTAGTCACACTTTTAAAATTTTTGGTTGCACTCTGGAGCCCTGCACATACTTACACCAAAACCCTGAACTGTGTGATGTCAGGTTTAAATGTTAAGCTGGAGATAAATGATAACAAAAACAACTTTCACATTTATGTCAGCAACTCATCAGTGGAAACACTGATCATATTTTTTTTTTTATTTTTTGAACCCAACGCCCTTTTGCATCCACAGTAATGTAAAACCCCATTTCCAGTGAAGTTTGGAAGTTGTGTCAAATGTACATAATAACATAATATAATGATTTACAAACCCCTTCAACTTAAATTCAATTTAATACACCATAAAGACAAGGTATTTAATATTCAAACTGATTACCTTTATTGTTCTGTGCAAATATTTGCTCATTTTGGAATGGATGCCTGCAACACATCAACACTGACCTACAGAAAATTCATTTTGCAACAAAATTATCAAGTTTACCGTGTCTAAAGGGCACTATCTCCATTCTCCATTCTTTCCCTTTTCCTCAATGTGAAATTCTACCAATGTGTAAGTGTTCTTCATGCTAAACTTATCAAGCCGTTTAAACCAATACATGACCAAACAAAGACCAAACCCTGAGTTCAGTTCAATTTTAGGGAAATGTAGGAACAACAGTCTGACCAATTGCTTGACAAACCTGTGATGCTTTGAAACAAAAAGTTGAGTTATCTCAGTGTCTAGACTGAGGCGACTGGTTTTACATTGTAATCATTAATTTGGGTACAGAGGCTATAGATGGCTTTTCTAATTTACTTAAACAAATGGAGACAGAGACGATTGAGTCCAAAGTCACATAAACAAGACTTTTTCTCAAAGCATGGTCCAATTTAGTTTTCTGTTCTTATTCTTACAGTTCTCTTAAAAGCTTTTCTGGGTCAAAGGTTCTTTCAGGAAAACTTTGTCTTCTATGACATGTTGGGCTGCTTTATACCCCTTGAGTCGGACCTAGTTGAAATATTGGACTAAACTACTCAATAATTTAGGTACCTTTGGATTGTCTTGAAATATCCTTCATTGGTGTAAGATATTTCAAGTGTCATTTGTGTAAAAATTATATTCTGATTTTGTGTTGCATTTTAGGTTCCATACATGTGGTTTTCAGTTCAAGCTGTTAAGCATATGTTTTCAAAGTTAAATCTCAAGAGTTAAATCTTACTTCTTCTTACGTCTCTGTGTGTGTGTGGGCGCTGTGAGTGATCTGATTGGTTGAAATGGTGTTAGATCAGTTCTCATTGGTTGTAAAAAGAGTGTTTCCTCTCATTGTGGAAAAGTCAAACACACCCTATCTATCTATTTATTTATTTATTTTTTCAAATTGAGGTATTTAACCTCTGACAGCCAGAGAGCTGAGATAGAGTCAACAGAAAGAAATCATGCTGACAGACAGTCTCTCCGTCTTCTTGGTCTTCAGCTTCCCTCCCTTGGTCCAGGCTTTTCAACATCCTAAAAGGTTTGTTCATGTGTCTTCACTAATGACCTGGGATGAAGCCCTACGGTACTGCAGAGCAAACCACACTGACCTGGCATCTTTTCAGAACAAGGAGGAACTGAATTCAATCAGTTATCTGTATGGGAGAAGTTGTTGGATTGGTTTTCACAGTAAAATAAAAAGTAAAATAAAAATTAGGTGTTATATATGTTTTTATTTGTATTGTATTACAGCACCATACATAATACTACCTTGAAACAGCTAAACATGTTGAAATGGGTGAGTAGATGCTGCTTTGCTGTAATTTTGATCGTACAACATTACAGAAAGTGGGACAGTTATGTTCATTGGTGTTCCACAGACAGTAGCTTTAAAGTCAAATTGCAGTTTGATTAAGAAATTAAAGGCTTAAAGTAAAACAGGGCTAAGTCTACACTAAAAAAATACTACAGAAGTGTTTCCAGAAATAAAATAAAACAGTGGCTTTATCAAAGAAGATGAAGTTGCAGTCCCTCTTCTCCCTTTGACGCCTGGGCGTCCACACTTCTGGCTTGGGAGGCCCATAATGAAAACCATGACGGTGTGGTTGGCACTCTACTCAAGATGAGGAGGAAAGCATTGCTCATAAAAGGACCGAAAATAGCCCAAAAGGTGGTTGATGGTTGCATATCCTGCAGGAAAGAGAGAGCAAAGAAATGTCAACAGATCATGGGCGACTTACCTACAGAGAGAACTCAACCTGCAGCCCCATGTGAGTATACCACAGTAGACCTCTTTGATCCCTACCAAGTTAAGGATGATGTCAAAAACTCTAAAGGTCTGGGGAGTTGTCTTTTGCTACATGGCAAGCAGGGCCATCCACAAAGAGTTGGTCAACAGCCTCGCAACTCAAAGTTTCCAAGTTTCCTTATGACTTACCAAAGGTTCACAGCAGTCCGGGGGCATCCAACAAAAGTTTGGTCGGATGCTGGCACCAGGTTCATCGGAGAAAAACTGCTTTGAAAGAGATGTATCAGTACCTATATGGACAGACCAAAGTAGGTCTTGAAGAAGCTGCAGTCAAATATGGAACCGTGTGGACATGGAAAATTCATCCAGCTGACTCTCTCCATAGAAATGGCGCAGCTGAAGCTGCTGTATGGATTGTGAAGAGAGTGCTTCAGAAAACGGTAAAGGACTCTGTTCTCACTTACAGCGAATTTCAAACAGCCCTGAAGATGGCAGCAAACCTTGTAAATAAACGCCCCATTGATGCACGAGTGCAGAGTCGAGAGGATTGTATCCAGTACATCACACCCAACTCTGAATCTTCTCCTCAGAAGCAAATGGCACACAGAAAAAAGGAATGTAGCTGAAGGAGACATTGTGTGAATTGCAGACTAAAATGCACTGAGAGGGCGATTCAAGCTTGGCAGAGTCATCAGCACCAATCCAGGCAAAAGAGGCATCGAGATGGATGTGAACTTCAAGGTCTACTCCAGCTACAGTGTCCCCAGTATAAGAGCACAAAAGGCCATCAAAGGCAACACAACCTCTGGAACACCAAGGGAGGAGATGCAAAGCACTATTCTTCATTAAGATGTCAGATGACTGGGAGTGCTACTACCTGTTGAAGAACAGATTGTGAAGAAAGGCAGCAACAAAATAGTGTCATCAAGAGACGAACAGGACCCGAATTTGACTTTGAAGCTGACAATCTCCCCAGTAATAATAATAATGATAATGCATTTTATTTAAAAGCGCCTTTCAGGACACTCAAGGACGCTGAACAAGATTAAAAACAACCACAGTAAAATCAACAGTAAGAATAAGATCAACAATAATGATTAAATCAACAAAAGAGAAGCACAAACAGAGAAGGACCAGCGGGGAGAGGAGGTAGGATATTGTCAAGTGGGGTATGCAGTCCTGAACAGGTGAGTTTTGAGTCTGGATTTAAACAGAGACAGGGAGGTCAGGTTTCTGAGGTCCGGTGGGAGAGAGTTCCAGAGCTGGGGAGCAGAGCGACTGAAGGCCCTGCTCCCCATGGTGCTGAGGCGAGCAGAGGGCACAGTGAGGTGGGTGGAGGAGGAGGATCTGAGGGAGCGGGCTGGAGTGGCAACGTTGAGGAGGTCAGACAGATATGGAGGGGCAAGGTTATGGATTGCTTTGAAAGTGTACAGAAGGATTTTGAATTCTATTCTATGCTTGACCGGTAACCAGTGGAGCTGCTGCAGGATGGGGGTGATGTGATGGTGGGAGGGGGTTCTGGTGATAATACGGGCAGCTGAGTTCTGGACCAATTGGATTTTATGGAGTGACTTTTGGGGGAGACCAAAGAGGAGGGAGTTGCAATAATCTAACCGGGAGGTGACGAGACTGTGAACAAGAATGGAGGTGCTGTGAGGAGTGAGGGAGGGGCGAAGGCGGTTAATGTTCCGGAGGTGAAAGTAAGCGGACCGGGTGATACTATTGATGTGAGACTGAAAAGAGAGAGTGCTGTCGAGGATGACACCCAGACTCTTAACCTGAGGGGAGGGGGAAACTGGGGAGTTATCGATGGAGATGGAGAAGGTGTCAACTTTGGAAAGAGTGGATTTGGTGCCGATGAGGAGGAGTTCTGTTTTATCACTGTTTAGTTTGAGAAAATTTGAGGTGAACCAGGACTTGATGTCAGATAAGCAGGAGATAAGGGAGGGGGGTGGGAACATGGCGGTAGGTTTGCAAGAGAGGTAGAGCTGGGTGTCATCCGCGAAGCAATGAAAATGAATATTGAATTTACGGAAGATATGGCCAAGTGGGAGGAGGTAGATGATGAAGAGGAGGGGCCCCAGGGCTCCGTCCTGGGGCACACCTGTTGTGACTGGAGAAGCATTTTTCAAGGTCTCTCTTATCTAGTTGAGCTTAAATCTAATGTCATATTTCAGAAATCCTACCAAGAGAATTTCCACTTGTTCCATTGGCAGATTTAATTTTTATCACAAGCAAAATATCTTGTATTATTTTTTCTTACACAATTTTAGAGTGGCTTTATTCCAGTGTATCATTATGTCAAGATAATGACACAAGCATTTACTTAATATAAGAATATTTTTCAACATATTGAGAAGAAATGTCACATTTTTTATTTGTGTCAGGAAAATTGCACTTGTTATTAGTGAGAATACACTAATTTAAGGTATTTCCAAGTTCACTGAGTTCAGATACTTCTACTTGTTTTGTAAAGTCTTGATAGGTCAAATTTTCTTTTTCTGTTGGCAGATAATTTTATCTAGTTATAGTAAAGTACCCCCAATTTTGCAAATTTTTCTTCTTGATCTTAGAAGGCAGTTTTTAATGTGTATATAAGTTAATATGAACACATGTATGACTCAGAGAGATCAAATGAAACACGTTGCAGGTTAATCACCTTGTTTACCTTNTTTTATTTGTGTCAGGAAAATTGCACTTGTTATTAGTGAGAATACACTAATTTAAGGTATTTCCAAGTTCACTGAGTTCAGATACTTCTACTTGTTTTGTAAAGTCTTGATAGGTCAAATTTTCTTTTTCTGTTGGCAGATAATTTTATCTAGTTATAGTAAAGTACCCCCAATTTTGCAAATTTTTCTTCTTGATCTTAGAAGGCAGTTTTTAATGTGTATATAAGTTAATATGAACACATGTATGACTCAGAGAGATCAAATGAAACACGTTGCAGGTTAATCACCTTGTTTACCTTTTTTGCTGCTCCTGGCTCTTCCTCTGTCATTTTCTCCTCCACAACCTTGGGCTGTTGCTTAGCCAATCGGGCTTTGTAACGGTATTTCATTGACTGCCAGCTGTGGTTGGTTACCCTTTGCTTCTCCATCTCCTGCCAGACACGATTTCCCCCAACTTCTGGCTTGCGCTCACTGATAAACTTCAAAATGGCAGCATCTTCCTCAGGTGTGTAAGCAGACCTGCCTTTTAATAAAAACAGAGACAGGGAGTACAAACAGCAGGGTTAGAAAGTCAATGTTAGAAAATCTAACACTTACACACTTTTTCATCTAGTAAATGTGTCCTGGAGCTTATTTTCTTTATTGGTAACAGTTTAACCACTAGATTGTAAGGAGCTACAATTACCATGATAGCTCCTTTTGAAAACAAAGTTAAATCATACCTTCTAAATTTGCCGCAGAGCTCTCTGTGTTACTGCTTGGTTTTGCAGGCCGATTTGGGACAGCTCCTGGTTTTAACCTGTAGTCCTCCAAGTTCAGTTGTTCACCCTTTTCCACACAGTCACGGATGTACTGACTGGAAATATACCTGAGACAGTGACAAACAGCAGCTTCAATTCCATGCTTTTATGCTCTATACCTACCTGTAGTCTTCAGTAACAGTTACTGCAACTCAAAAAGAATCTGTAAGCGTAAATTAAAACTTCAAAAATTGCATGACAGCGTTAGTTCAATGTTCCTCGGGAAATTGGAAGTGAACAAACAGCAGTTTGAATTCATATAGTAGCTGTGTGATTGGTTTGGTTTGATTGCATATTATCAAAAGTTACTTATAAAAAAAGTGAATAAAATCAAATCATGTGCAGGTAAGTTAGAAACCACACCACAATTGCAAAAAAGAAGAGAAATGAAGTTATGATCCTGAATTATCTCATAACCACTTTTGATGTCATCCCCATTTGGTGCTCCACCCACCTGTGTGTGGTAGATTCGGTGATAGATCCTCTCTCCGCCGGGTCAATCAGCAGGACTACCCCTGGTTGCTGGACGTTACACAACAGCCCTCCTCCTGCTTCGATGAGCGGCTTGNAACTGGGGAGTTATCGATGGAGATGGAGAAGGTGTCAACTTTGGAAAGAGTGGATTTGGTGCCGATGAGAAGAAGTTCTGTTTTATCACTGTTTAGTTTGAGAAAATTTGAGGTGAACCAGGACTTGATATCAGATAAGCAGGAGATAAGGGAGGGGGGTGGGAACATGGCGGTAGGTTTGCAAGAGAGGTAGAGCTGGGTGTCATCCGCGAAGCAGCGGAAATGAATATTGAATTTACGGAAGATATGGCCAAGTGGGAGGAGGTAGATGATGAAGAGGAGGGGCCCCAGGACGGAGCCCTGGGGCACACCTGTTGTGACTGGAGAAGGGTCTGACAGTGTTACCACAGAAAGATTGAGTGGGAGGTGGAAAGTCAAACTGCAGTTTGATTAAGAAATTAAAGGCTTAAAGTAAAACAGGGCTAAGTCAAGACTAAAAAAATACTAAATAAGTGTCTCTAGAAACAAAATAAATAAGTGACTTAATTAGATTGATGAGTTTGGTCAAAGATAAACGTATAAGTCCCCATAAATAAATACTTTAACTCTACATTTAAATAATCTTCTAAATAAAAAGGATTGAAAATCTCCTAAATCTGATTTATTTGCAGATAAATAATCAAAGCTTGGATTTCAATCTATAACTAAATCACTGATGTCTTACCCTTCAAAAAAGCCGGCTTCCTTGAGGAGGGTTGACCCACTCCCAAAATGCTGCACCTGGAGCAGGTGAAGAGCCCACATTGACAGAAGCAGACGGCCTGCTCATGGATAGCAGAACCTTAAAAGAAAAGAGGAAGAGCTGTGCAAATCAAAATGGACCAAAAAACCCAGTTAGGGAGCTGATAAGAACGTTCTGGCTTTGGCCTAGCGCTCATTCATCTGTTTAATGTTGTTGCGTCATTACGCAACAAAAGACGGAGGAAGTTGATGAATGCACCTGTTCAGATTATTCCACAGGTGAACAGGTTCACTGGTAAAAGGTGAGTGTCATGATGATGGTGATTGGTGTAAAAGGAGCATCCCCAAAAGGCTCAGTCCTTCACAAGCAACAAAGGAGCCAGGTTCATCACTTTGTCAACAACTGCATGAAAAAAAATAGTCCAAGAGTTTAAGAGCAATCTTTGTAACAATCATTTGAAAGGAATTTAGGGATTCCATCATCTACAGTTAATAATATAATCAGAGGATTCAGAGAACCTGGAGAAATTCCTGGAACCATGATGGCGTTGCATTCTGAGAGGTCATGATTACGCGGCTTAACATTCTGACCACGTTAAAAGGGAGACCTTTTTTTTGCCTTTTCCATCAGGAGGTCATGACAGAGTGAATACCTGACAGAAAACGATGACTATTTACCTTAAATTGTTATTTTCAATAAATTGATAGCTCATTTGATTGTCTTATTTCCTTTTCTTGTCTTTGCATTTTATAAGTATACTGACAGCCGTTTGAGATTCAACAGTGCAAAATATAAATCAGTGCAGTTTTTTCCTTGAGATTTTGATCAGTAGTGTCCACAATCTGCTACAAATAATGAGGGTGGTGTTGGGTTCATATCTGTGTCATCAAGTTTCAAACAACTCCAATAAATATATCTAATAAATGGAAGAAAAGTCATATTTTATGGAGTTATAACAGTGATTTGGGTGTGTTACACCGCATTATGTAAGAACGTCGCATTATCTAATAATGTAATTTCATTCAGGAAAAGCAAAACACACCCTTTTGATTATTTGTTTTTTTTCATTGATTTTTAAATTGAGGTATTTAACCTCTGACAGTCAGAGAGCTGAGACAGAGTCAACAGAAAGAAATCATGCTGACACACAGTCTCATCGTCTTCTTGGTCTTCACCAAAAGAAGATGAAAAAAAAAAGTTTTACTTCAAGGTGCAGTCTCTTTTTGGCTCTGTCTCTCAAAGTTTCTTATATCCTCCATAAAAAGTACTCACAAACTGCAGCTGTCAACCATCACAAAACAAAATGTATAACTCGGTTTTTGATGTCCAATAACTAATGAATAAAACAACTCCTCAATAATAAAAAAAAAAAACTTGGATACAGTGCAGCCAAATGTCATCTTCATAACACAGCAGCGTAAGGATGAGAGAAATATTTCCAGGAGGTGTAATGATTTTTTAAAGTTTTTCCTACTCGTATCCGGAATGCATCGGAGGGTGGGGTTCATGAACTATACTGCAGCCAATTGTGGCCCGCCGTCTATTTTCAAGTGGCCCCTAGATATTATCTTACCATGTTAGTTTTGTCACTTAAATTAATTATGTTCTTATTGTTTACATTTACAGTTTCTGTCAAGTGCTTGAAACAAATCTAAATGTATCTTGTAACATTTCACAAAGATTGTCACTGTGCATAGGCAACTTTATAAAGCTAAAGCTCTGTACAATCTGCAAAAACACAACAGTTTTTACAGCTGACATTTAATAGCATTTGGCATGATGCAAAATGTGTTTCATGAGTTGTTTAGAATTTAAAAGAAAATATATGAAAACACATGAGAGGACCAAAAAAACTGAATATAAGATATGAAATGGACCAAAAAAGAAAAAAGTTGAAGCATAAAATGGTTCAAAATGCAGGATCAGAGGAATTTGGGGTTTAAATGTTTTGTAATTGTCGTATAAACAAACATGACAAAGTCCAGATCCTGTCCCTGCCATAAAATTCTCACATATTTTCCC